>PVLC010010426.1:0-50486 GCA_004027655.1 Graphiurus murinus | reverse complement strand
AACAAAAAATTTGACTTAATGGAAGGTAATGGGAGGAGGGGGGACACCCTAATGAGCATGATGTACTTACAAGATCACATCAAAGTCAATCACTAAACTGACCAGGAGATAGGGGGAGGATGGGTGGGAATTGGGGAAGGGTTAATGAGAAATATGTGCATGGATGTCTTTACCTGTACTAGCTTGTACCCAACAAAAACGTGTGATTAACCCTGTTGTACCCAAGAAATGTATAAAAATCCATGCTAAAAAAAATAAAAAAATTAAAATAAAAAAATAAAAAAAAAAAGAAAAGGCTAACAAAACCAATTTAAAAAAGAGAAAGTCTTGCTGGGCATGATGGTACACGCTTATAAACCCAGTTATTGGGAGGCTAAGACAGGAGGATCGTAGGTTCCCAGTTAGCCTCAGCTACTTAGTGAGACCCTCTGCAACTTAGTGAGACTCTGTTTCCAAATAAAGAATAATAATTAAAAAACAGGCCTGGGGGTGTAGCTCAGAGGGAGAATGCCCTTGGGTTCAATCCCCAGTACCACAAAAAAAAAAAAAAGGAAGAAAATAAGGGCCCCCCATTTTGATTTTTTCTTGAGGTAGGATAGAAGAAATAAAAGAAAAAAGGTAGGAGACATAAAAGAAGAACAAGGAAAATGTAACTTTAATATGGAAGCCTGCGGCAAAGTTCCTCAACACCCTTTCTCCTCAGTCAGGCCTGATAGTCCCAAAAGTTTCTCTCTCTATTTTTTTTTTTTTTTTTTTTTTTTTTGTGGTACTGGGGATTGAACTCAGGGGCTTTCTACCTCCGAGCTACACCCCCAGCCCTATTTTTTATTATTTATTTTGAAAGCAGGTCTCACTAAGTTGCAGAGTGCCTCACTAGGTAGCTGAGTCTGGCCGCGAACCCGGATCCTCTGGTCTCAGCCTCCCAAATGCTGGGATTACAAGCGTATAACACCATGCCCGGCTCTCCAAAAGTTTCTGAGAAATCTACAAGTCTCTACTTATTGTGCTGAGTATTGTTGACTATCTCAAAGAGGTATCCGTTCATCAGACAACTGAGGTCACACAAAAGAGCAATCTCTTTGGGCATTGTGAACATATCACCTGTGAACAGTCTAAATTTGGGCCCAGCTGCCCCCCTCGAACAGTTTAAGCAAAATGGAAACTTACTCATAAGATAGCAAAGGAGCTGTCAGGACCGGGAAGATGCCCATAACTCCCTAAATCATCTTGTGACTATGGGGCTGTTGTCATCATTGCATACTTCCTCCTGCCCACCCCTCATGAAAGTCCCCTAAAAAGAAGAGCCCTGCCCTTCGGAAGGCCTGGCCTACATTCACCACTGAATGTGTATTTTTTATACTGCGGCTTAAACCCAGGAGCATTCGACCTCTAAGCTATACCCTCAGCTGTATTTTGTATTTTATTTTGAAACGAGATCTTTCTAAGTTGCTGAGGGCCTCTCTAAGTTGCTAAGGTAGGCCTCAAACCTGCAATCTTCCTGTCTCAGTCTCCCAAGTACAGGATGAGATAGGCGTGTGCCACCATGTCCAGCTCAAATGTGTATTTCTTGCTTTCCTAAGTAAACCTTTATGTCTCTGACTGACGAGTGCTGAAATTCTTTTTCATCATGTAAGCCAAGGACCTCACCTGTCCTGAGTTTTGTGCCCATCTCTCCCTAACTGGGAAATTCTTGGACCCTTCTTGAAATCAGCCTTTCTCCCGTGACATTCTGAGAACACACAGACCCACCAGGCCACAACCTTGTATTTTTCTAGTTTTCTCATGTCAAAGATGACTCATTAGGTTGGCATTAGCTTTGCTGATTAATCTCACTTATGCACACGTCTTCTTTCTCCCCAGTGGCTTCCTGAGCGCATTCATTTCTGCTACACTAGGAACAAAACCACCAGTAGGCCTCCGGAGCATTCCATACTGCCGACTCCATCTCTTTGGCTTTTGCATTAATTTCCCTCGAATGGTACCAGGGGCTGCTGTGCCTCACAGCACACCTCTGCTTTGACTCAGTCTTTGCTTTCATTTCCAATCATTGGTGTAAAAAGCTCTGGGCTGGGTTTGTTTAGACCTTTTGGGCTGGAAAATGATCTCCAAACCATTTCCAAATTGCTTCCACATTGGAGACTTGCTGAGTCCAGCATTTTCTCAGCTGGACCTAAAGCTTCAATTCCTTCATCAGACAGAAAACAACACATACCACACTGGCTGGATTTGCCAGCCCTTGTCCTCAATCAGGATTTAAATTTTTTATTTTTAGCTGGGTGTGGTGGTGCACACTTGTAATCCTAATATTTGGGAGGCTGAGATAGGAGGATCACAGTTTCGACAGATTCAGCAAATAGTGAGATTCATCAACCTAGTGAGACCCTACTTCAAAATAAAAATTACATAGGGCTGGAATGTAAAGCTCAGAGGTAGAATGCCCCTGAATTCAATCACCAGTACCATACACAAACACAAATTATTTATTTATTTATTTATTTATTTATTTATTTATTTATTTATTTATTGTGCTGGGGATTGAACCCAGGAGCATTCTATCTCTTAGCTATACTCTCAGCCCTTTAAAAAATTTATGTATTTATTTTTGCAGTACTGGGGATGGAACCCAGGGACATTCTACCTCCAAGCTACACACCCACTCCTATTTTTTATTCTTTACCTAGAAACAGGGTCTCACTAAGTTGCGGAGGGCCTCACTAAGTCGCTGAGGCTGGCCGCGAACCAGGATCCTCCTGTCTCACCCTCCCAAGTACTGGGATTACAAGCATGCCCCACCACGCCCAGGTTTTTTAAATTTTGAAACAGGGTCTTGTTAAATTGCTGAGGCTGGCATTGAACCTGTGATCCTCCCGTCTCAGCCTCCAAGTATTGGGATGACAGGCATGAGCCACAGTACCCAGTAGGTTTAAAATTTATAAATTAAAGCCAGGAGCCCAGGGTGTTAATTGTTTGAAAGGCGTGTGCATACTTTTTTCGAATATTGTTTTATTTGGTTGGGATTTTCTCTGAGACATTTACTGATCTCTGCACCACGCCCCCTGCCGGCTACCGGTGTCACTGCCGTTTGGACTCCGAGGTTAGAACAACCCGATACAAATCAAACGTCACATTTCTCTAGTGGGAAATGTGAAACAGGGTAACTTTGGGGGGAAAAAATTACCATGGAACGCTATAATAACTTTATTCTGGTGAGCAAGACAGGCCAAATGATAACAGGGGGTAACCTAACCAGGAGGTCCAAGGGAACAAAAGGAAACCTGGGTCAAAGGTGGGGGGCCATGCTCAGGAAGAGGAGCTTCCTCAGAGGGGTGGAGTCAGGCCCTCAGCCTCCTGTGGATCCCAGCATACACCCCGGTTCCAGGTTGCTTGGAGACCCGTTCCCGGGAATCTGGTTCTGTGGCCTGAAGGGAACCTGGAGTTCTATTTAATGGCTACAACAACAGCCAACATTTGACACCAGCTCTGGGCCAACCATTGTCCTGCGAGCTTTGTGTGCTGATGAATGGTCCCTGATTAGCAAGGGTTCGACTTACAAGTTTTCAATCTCACAGAGGTGCAAAAAAAACGAGGTCAGCAGAAATCTTACTCTGAGTTTAAAATTTTTATCTTTTCCTGGTTAGTGATATGCAGTGTGACACTTTCTAGCCGTGCTGGCTGGGCAGTGTAGTAGGCTGGAGCCCCCATTAGCCACGTGATCGTGGGAGGGAACAACTCCTGAGGGCGTTCAGTAGGTTAGACATATTTAGTGCATACTCAACTTGATGACCTTGCTGGAATACAATCCCATCATAAGCCAATGAGCATCTGTATATTATTTGGTCTTTACAACAATTCTATGAATGTGGAAGGCTAAATTCTAAGATGATCCCGTTGTTGGGGTGAATCTTCAGTTCAGGAACTCAGGATCTGCAGGGTTCTTGGCTAATGTGACGGAAAAGAATTTCAGCACACGCCAGTCAGAGACATGGACAGAGGTTTATTTGGGGAAAAAGGGAAAAAAGGAAGAAACACACATTCAAGAGAGAATGCGGGCCACCTCAAAGTGAGGAAGGGCATTTTGGAAGTTTAGGGCTCTCTTTTTATAGGAGACTTTTGTGAGAGGTGGGCTTGAGGAAGTATGTGAGGATGATCTCACTCCAGTAGTCCCCTAGGCAGTTTTTGGTGGTCGAGTGGTCTGGTCAACTCTACGGTGGATTATCTCAGTCCGGTAGTCCAGAAGTGCTTCTGTTATGGGGTACGCGCAACCCCACTCGTGGGTCCTTGGTATCCGTGATAAAAAGAATTTTAACACGTACCAGTCAGGAACAACAGGCAGGTTCTTTATTTCAGGAACTCAAGGGAAAAACAGGAAAAAGAAGGGGAGGGTAAGGCATGGAGCAGGAGGGCAAAACCGCAAGCATCAGGGAGGTGGGTCGAAGGAGAAAAAGGGAAGGGCCTCTTGTAGACTGGACTTTTATCCCAGGAGGACGGGCACAGGAAGGGTTTGGATCCTCCTCTTCCTCAGATTCAGGTGGGCGATAGGTGGTCAGATGGGCGCGGAAATTGCAGGTGGGGGTAGGACTTCCGGAGATTAGGGCGTGGGCCTCAAGTGGAGGCAGGACTTCCTAAGATAAAAACTTCCAAGGGGTGGAGTTAGCTTAACTCTCCAGAGTTTAAAAAACTATATTTTCCTGGATCCTCCCAATACCATCCTTCCTATCTAACTTTTTCGCTTCCTAGCCTACCTCATCACTTCCTAGTGGTCTGGTGAACCTTAGGGCCCTTAGGTTGATTGGGGTCCTCATTAGCTGATTGACAGATAAGCTGGAGAGTGTCCTAAGTTATCGTACCTGTCTTGTTATCAATGCACAGAGCAATTATATTTTCTTTTAGTTAACTCCAAGATACAGATTTCCCAGGAACATTGATGGGTAAAGAATGAGATTCTGAAACCTAAAATGGGAACTTCTTATTAGATCTAGAAGAAACTGACAATTTTTGCACCTCTACAGTATGCTGAGGTGCCCTTACCTATGGAAGAAGCCTGCCCTCAGTGTCTGAAACTATTAGTCTTTCTTGGCTTGAAAATCTTAAGATAACCTCACCTGAGGTAGAAGCCTTGCAGAGCAATGCCCACACTCCTCAAGACCCACCCACTACCTGGGAGTCGTGTCGTGCACCAGTAATCCCAGTACTTGGAAAGCTGAGACTGGAGGATCGCAGATTTAAGGGCAGCCTCAGCAAATTAGTGAGGCCCAGGAAGGACCCTGTGTCACTGCCACAGGTCACTGTCACGGTATACTGTGAGTCTTTCTCCAAGCCTTCTTCAGGCACCACTGGCTAGCTCTGAGAGGGACTGCATTTGAGAAAAGGAAACTTCAAGACCTTCCCAAGATCACCAGACACCAACTGCATTGACACTAATTGCTGGGAACCCAAATACCACAGTGGCCCCCACTAGCCAGAGTGGGTTCATGGTGGCCAGGCAATGGGCTCTTGGCCCGGGCTGGCCTCACGATGGGCCCTGTGGTCCCCAGGCCAACTCTGTAGCCATTTCCACAGTTCTTGCATGTTTGATTGGAATAGACCCACTGAGCAGCTGTGTGGGAATCTCTGCATGGCCTCTCTGATGTATGAGGTAAAGATGGTGGTGTTGGCAGTGGTTAAACAATAACTCCCACTGTCTTCAAGACAGTAAACCAGAAGTAGTGCCTGTCCCTGGGAGGAGATTAATGTGACCATGAGAGACCTGGGTGCAGGAGGAGGACTGATGTCGACCACAGCCCCAGGTAATTCATCAGCTAGCCCACACGGAGGCCAGAAGGGTCTGAAGGATGTGGACCATTGCAAACCTAATCAAATGGCAACTCCCACTGCACCTGTCCCGGACAAAATCAACACAGCTCCAGGCACTTCATATGCAGTTAGCAACCTAGCAAATGCCATTTTCTCTATGTCTATTGCTATGGTTTGGGCACAATTCGAGTGTCCTACAAAGGTCCTTATGTAAAGTCTTGTTCCCCCGGGTGGTGCTACTGGGAGATGGGGGATCTTTTAGCAGGTTTTTAGGTCATTAGGGGTGTCACCCTGAAAGGGAACTGTGGGACCCTAGTCCTCTCTCTCTTTCTCTCTCTCTCTGCTCCAACTCAAGATGAGACTTCTTGTTCTGACATGTACTCCTGCCACTACCTTTGCCATGTGGTCCTCACCAGCACTGAGCCAATGCAGGCACCATGTCCTTCAGCCTCCCAAACTGTGAACTAAATAACCCTTTTCTCTTTATAAAGTTAGTTGCCTCAGGTATTTCGCTGTAGTAATGTGAAGGGTACGAATACACCTATTCATCAGGACCAGTTGGCTTTCCCCTGCCAGGGCCAACAGTGCATATTCACATGCTTGTCTGCTCTCTGCTATATTATAGTCAAAGAGGTCTTGATCATCTTGACATTTGACAAAACATCACAGCAACCCAGGAAAAGGAACTAGCAGGTTCTTTAAATGCCTTAGAAAGACATGTGCAATTTTCATAGCCACCTGCTCATATGAGCAGTGGTTCTTTTGTGTGTGTGTGTGTGTGTGGTACTGGGGATTGAACTCAGGGGCATTCTACCTCCGAGCTATACCCCCAGCCCTATTTTTTATTCTTTATTTTGAAACAGGTTGCAGAGTGCCTCACTAGGTAGCTGAGGCTGGCCGCGAACCTGGATACTCCGGTCTTAGCCTCCTGAAGGCTGGGATTACAAGCGTGCGCCACCACGCCCGGCAGCAGTGGTTCTTAAAGTCCTCTGCTCAATGCACCCACTTGTGTAACAAATATTTCTTAACTACCCCCCCCCACACATATACAATTTTTTAAAAATCAGTGTAATGTCCTAACTGGATAAAATAAAAGGAAAGTAACTTATGATAAAAGAATATTCAGCTGGGTATGGTGGCGCATGCTTGTAATCCCAGTATTTGGGAGGTTGATAGGAGGATCACAGGTTCAAGGACAGGCTTAGCAAGTAGTGAGACTCTCATCAACCTAGTGAGACCCTGTTTCAAAATAAGAAATAAAATTGGTCTGAGGGTGTAGCTTGAAGGTAGAATGCCTCTGGGTTCAATCTCCAGTACCACACACACATGCGTGCACACACACACACACACACACAAACACAAAAGAATATTCATTTCCACAAGTTATTGCTTGGGCAGGCTTACACTCAAGATGAAATGAATAGTGAAGCTGGGCGTGGTGGCACATGCTTGTAATCCCAGCATTCGGGGGGCTGTGACCGGAGTATCCGGGTTCGCGGCCAGCCTCAGCTACCTAGGTGAGGCACTCCGCAACTTAGTGAGACTTGGTTTCAAAATAAAGAATAAAAAATAGGGCTGGGGGTATAGCTCAGAGGTAGAATGCCCCTGAAGTTCAATCCCCAGTACCACACACACACACACACACACACACACACACACACACACACACAAAAAAAAAAAAAAAAGAAAGAAATGGATAGTGAGTGAGATGCTTGAACCTGTATGTAGAATCATTGTATGATGAGCTACAGCACAGACTCACATGGGGTACCACACCAAAGTTGTGGACATCAGGAGAGGTGCTGTCACTGGGGCCAGATATAAAAGCCGCAGAAGTCCCAGCCAACCTTGCTTCACGTAGTCACTGTATTTCTGGCAAACGTCTTTTGTACTAGAACTTTACATCTATATGGAGTTTGATTCTACACTCAAATCATTATAAATAGGTTTCTCACCTATAGAACATTTGAGAAACATTTGAAAGTTGAGTGGGAAGCAGGAGAATTCTTTTTGCATTAGCACATTGGGAATATTAGAAATTCTGACACCCACCCACCAAATGTCAATGGTGCAGCACCATCGCCGCTCCCCTACACGAGAGCCAGAGAATGGACATCTTGTATGCGACTCCCCCCATTTTTGGAAGGATCAGGCTATGCTTTTAATGTGTCCCCTCTCCAAAGTTCAAGTGTTAGAAATGGAATCTTTACTCAAGGGTGTTGAGAATTGAGACCTTGAGAAAGTGATTGGGTCAAGACCTCATGCATGGATCAAGGCTGTTATTATGGGAATGGGCTTATTATAAAAATGGGCTTCCCAGCTGGGCATGGTGGTGCACACTTGTACTCCTAGTACTTGGGAGGCTGAGACTGGAGGATCTGAGTTCGAGGCCAGCCTCAGCTACTTAGGCCCTCCGCAACTTAGTGAAACCCTGTTTCAAAATAGAGAATAAAAAACAGCTAGCTGGGCATGGTGGCGCACGCTTGTAATCCCAGCATTCAGGAGGCTGAGACTGGAGAATCCGGGTTTGAGGCCAGCCTCAGCTACCTAGTGAGGCACTCCACAACTTAGTGAGACTCAGTTTCAAAATAAAGAATAAAAAAATAGGGCTGGGGGTATAGCTCGGAGGTAGAATGCCTCTGAATTCAATCCCCAGTACCACAAAACAAAAACAAAAAACAAAAACCAAAAAAAACAGCTGAGGGTGTAATTCAGAGGTAGAATGCCCCCGGTTTCAATCCCTAGTACCGAAAACAAAACAAAACAAACAAACAAACAAACAAACAAACAAAAAACCGGGCTTCTCTCTCTCATTGTCTTTTGCCTTTCAACACTTTCCACCATGGCATGACACAGCAGAAGCCCTTGCCAGATGCCAGCCACTGATTGATTTTGATTTTCCAGCCTCTGGAATGGTGAGAAATGACTTTCTGCTCATTATAAATGACCCTGTCTGTGATATTCTGTTACAGCAGCACAAAATGAACTAAGACCGGCCAGAAACTGGAATCATTCCTGCAGAATTAGCTCCACAGAAACACCAAAACGGGGATTCCTCCAACTTGCAAATTGCACCCAGGAGGAAGAGTGCTCTGCAGCCTCATTTCTGCTGCCCTGACACTTCTGCTGAAACACATCACTTGATGTGTGACACTTTTGTTATTTACTGCTCTGAGGCAAGGCTCAGAGAGCAGAGCGGCCAGGCTGGTCTCCGCTCACTCATTCATTAGTTTTAATTAAACCCTCTAATTTTATTTATGCTGCCACAAACTGATTAACAATTTGTCAGCATGGAGCAGAAAGTCTTAAAAA
The DNA here is from genome assembly GCA_004027655.1 of Graphiurus murinus. Taxonomy (NCBI): domain Eukaryota; kingdom Metazoa; phylum Chordata; class Mammalia; order Rodentia; family Gliridae; genus Graphiurus; species Graphiurus murinus. The sequence goes on along the minus strand of PVLC010010426.1, from coordinate 41,381 downwards.
GTATCATGAGGAATCTATGGGTCTCTGAGCATAGACCTTACAGAAAGGAGGTGGGCTATGGGGAGAGAGGGGCTCCTGCCAGGCTGGAGGAGGCAAATTTCTGAGGATTCACCACTTGGTAAAATCTTGGGTGGATCTGGAGCTGCCCCCCCCTCCCAGCCCTGGCCTGGTGCACAAAGGAGGGTCTGCAGTGCCTGCTTTGCCTGGGGCTGTGGGAGAGGGAACTGGGCTGGGCACGACATTCTGTGTCCTGCTCCCCAATCAGTTGGAGAAATGGACCTTGACCCAGGTAATTACAAGATAGCCTGGCAAGTGCTAAGTGAAGGCTACACATAGTCTGAAGGTGACATGGGAATGCTTTCTAAGAGTTGGAATTTAGGCTAAACTACAGAGGGCTTGTGGGAGGGCCCTGACATATCATCAGCCTGACAACTGCAGGGAAGAACTTGGGAAAAGACTCAAACACCCATCCATCCACTCTCCAATTGCCAGGCACAGGAAGAGTTCCCAAAATTAGGCAAAGAAAAAAGGAAAGAACCAGGCTAAACTGGGGCTTCTTTTTTTTTCTTTTTGGTGCTAGAGTTTGAACCCAGGGGTATTCTACCTCTGAGCTATACCCCCAGCCCTTTAAAAAAAATTTTTTTTGAAACAGGGTCTCACTAAGTTGCTGATAGTCTTGCTAAGTTGCAGAGGCTGGCTTCGAACCCACAATCCACCTGTCTCAGCCTTCCAAGTACTAGCATTAGAAGTGTGCAACACTGTTCCTGCCTAGTTGCACTGTTTTTTTTTTTTTTTTTTTTAATGCAGTGATATGCAAATGTGATTCTCCTGCCCTAACAACCCGTGCTATTCATTCATCCTGAACATGGGTGGAAAGAAACTTGGTCTCTTGCCAGATAATCCCCATGTCACATCCAATGAGTTCAGCCAGTGTTCTGACATAAGATTCAAACTTCTGCATTCTTCAGGCAAATACTCAGCTTACTTCACTGTGAAGACTCCTTGCCAAGGCTGAGTGTGGTGACACACATCTGTAATCCCAATTCTTGGGAGGCTGAGACAAGAGGATGGCAGGTTTGAGGCCAGCCTCAGCAACTAAGTGAGACCCTGTTACACAATAAAAAATAAATAAATAAAAAAGGCTGGGGGTGTAGCTTAGCAGTAGAATGTATCTGAGTTCAATCCCCACTATCAAATAAAGAAATAAAAAAAAAATCCCAAACATAACATGTGCTAGTGCATACGTGAAAGTATCACCATGATCTCACTGTTTTGCACAATTAGAATGTACCAATTAAAATTAAGCTGGGTGCGATGGCATATGCCTGTGATCCCAGTACTTGGGAGGCTGAGACAGGAGGATCAAAGGTTGGAGGCCAGCCTCAGCAAATTATAACTCTGTTTCAAGATAAAAAATTAAAAAGGCTGGGTGTATAGCTAGGTAGAACACCCCTGGGCTTAACTTCAGTACCAGAAAAAAAAAAAAAAAAAAAAAGATTCCCTGCACCAGTCTTCAGGAGCAGTCAAAGAGAGCAGTGGCTTACCTTCTTCCCCTGCCTCTCTCTCTTCCCTCTCTCTCTCCTCCAGCTCCCTATGTCAGGTGTCTGTGCCTGAGGTGGCGCTGTGCAGGGAGGTGAGAGAAGTGTCTCATTTAGGGACCACTGGCTCTCGGAGGAAGGAGTGGCTGTCCTCCTGCCAGCTTGTCTGGCATCTCCTTTGAGTGCCGGCTATCTGCACACCCTTCGAGGACCCCGTGGATCTCCTCGCTCCCTGAGCAACTGTACAGGGCCTGCGGGCCGCCTTGTGTCTTCCTGTGAATGGCAGATGCCATGAGCCCTCATACAGGAGCCATCTGGATGTCTCTGGGGCTGCACATCGTGATAACTTTCTGAGTCACCTTCATTGGCAGTTGACTTTTGCTACATAGCAAGACATTCCAAAACTTAGTGCTTAGTACAATAAACATTTATTAGTGCTCATGGTTCTATGGGTCAGCCAGGAATTTATCTGGCTTGGGTCAGCTCTACTGATCACCAAAGTCAACTAAAGGTTCAGCCGGGGCCAGATGATCTGGGTTGGCCTCCCTCACACACCTGGAATTGACCTGACATCCACAGTGGTGATGGGAATGACTGGGGCTCATTCACATGGTAGCTGTCACAAGAGTTCCAAGAGAAAACTTTGAGGTTATTTATTTATTTTTCTTGGTGGTATGTGTGTGTGGTACTGGGGTACTGGGGATTGAACCCAGGGGAAATCTACCTCCGAGTTACACCTCTGTCCAAAAAATGAGGTGCCTTGTTTTCTTGCACAGAACAGTCTGGACAGTCAAGGTAACCCTAGCTCACTTTGAGAATTCTTGAGCTAGCTGAAAAGAGCCAGTGATTCAGAACCACGATGCCCAAAGCAGTGCATCCAGGTGTTCAAGGTGGGAAGGAAAGAGCATGTCAATGACCAGAACTGGCTAAGCCAGGAAAAGGTGTCTAAGAATCTATTCTGCTGTTTCTCTAAAACCCTTTAATAAGAAACCGGGAACTTTTTTTTTTTCTTTTTGGTATGGGGATTGAACCCAGGGGCATTCAACCTCCAAGATACGACCCTACCCCCAGCCCTTTTTTTTTTTTTTGCGGTACTGGGGATTGAACTCAGGGGCATTCTATCTCCGAGATATACCCCCAGCCCTATTTTTTATTCTTTATTTTGAAACCGAGTCTCACTAAGTTGCGGAGCGCCTAAATAGGTAGCTGAGGCTGGCTGCGAACCTGGATTCTCTGGTCTCAGCCTCCCAAATGCTGGGATTACAAGTGTGCGCCACCACGCCCAGCTCCCCCAGCCCTTTTTAATATTTACTTTGAAACATGATCTCACTAGGTTGCTGAGAGTCTTGCTATTGCTGAGGCTGGCCTCAAACTTGCGATCCTCCTGTTTCAACCTCCCAAGAACTGGGATTACAGGTGTGCACCACCATGACTGGCTTGAGATCTTTATTAAGTGCATCTGACCTATTTTTTCTTTTGCTGCTCATGTTTTTGGCATCAGATCTAAGAATCCATTGCCAATTCTAAGGTGACAATGATTTACTCCTAAGTTTTCTTTTCAGAGTTTTATGGTTTTAGTTCTTAGGTCTTTGTTTTGAATTATTTTTCATGTATGGTGTGAGGTAGAGACCCTGAGTTCAGTACTATAGTTTTTAGCCCAAGATGTACAATATACAGTCCACCTGCAATATCTCCAAGGCACAAAGACACATGGGAAAGGCTTCCTACAAAAAAAAAAAAAGAAAGAAAAAAAAGAAAAAAAGTCTTCCTAGTTGGGTGCAGGGATGCATTTCTTATAATTTCAGTATTTGGGAGCTGAGTCAGGAAGATTGCAGGTTCGAGGCCAGCCTCAGCAACTTAGTAAGACCCTGTTCTGAGTCACTAGCTCTGTTCAGCTCGCTCAAGAATTCTCAAAGTGGGCTGCAGTTGCCTTGACTGTCCAGACAGTTCTGTGCAAGAAAATGAGGCACTTGCCTGTGCCTCCAGCTAGCAGTTTGAAAAATGAAATTCACACAGGTACATGTAGCTATCTCCATGCCTGCAGGATTTCCCTTCCAGGGACTTAAATTGGGTGCCAGATGTGTGTGATGAGATTCTAGGGTCAGTTTCCAGGGCTCCACTGGTCTGTTAGTGAGGTTGTGCTGGGGAAGGATTGAAATGTGGGTAGTATGTGTGCCTAGGGCAGAACCCAGGTGAAAGGATGCCTGGTGGTGGATTCCAGGTTGCTGCAACCTGTCCCAGTGTGAGGCTGGGGCTGACTGCTGACCTGTGGGACTGGGGATACCAATGGGCCTGCGTGGGGCTCAGGTGATAAAGTGACGGGGGGGGGGGCTGCTCCCCATTGTCAACTGGGCATGGCTTTGGCAGGGCTCTTGTCGCCCCTTGTGATGGTCTGCCACTAAGTGGTGGGCATCAGGGGCAGATGGGGCTCTCAAGAGAATGTGAGAGCAGCAGGTGGCAGGGGAGGAGGCCTGAGTGGGACCCAGGCCAGAGGCACCCAGGGAACTCCAGGATCACCCAAGTGAGATTGGCAGTGTGGTGCAAGTGAAGCGAGGGGTCCTCAGCGTTCAATGTTTATCAGTACAGGAATCATGGATTCTGACCTGTCACTGCTCACGGGACCTTATTACTACTCTCAGGCTACAGAGAGCAGGGAAACTTGGTTTAAGAGAAAGTATGCAGATCTTTTAATTAACTAAATATAAATTCATCACAAAAGCTTTACTGAGTAGTGACTGTTGTTCTGCTTCTTCTAAAGAAGAGATACTAAAAGGATAATTACAACAATGTGGAGAATGAGGCATGGTTTCTGTTTGACACACTGAGCTCCTTCTACATCTCTCTCTGCCCTGCGCTGTGCCCTGCAGGCTGACCTGTATGGCCAGACATCAACAGGCTGCTGGTCTTCTGCCCTGCCTGAGGCTGACACTAACAGAGAGGCACAAGCAGATGAGGAAAGTGAGGTCAGTGCGTGTACTTCAAGGGGTCCTCTCTATTTTGCTGTCCCTTCCACATTGTACATTGCTGTCCCTTCCACATTACCCCTCCAGGCCTGTTTGCTAGGACTGCTGTAACAAAGGGTCTTGTTGGCAGGATTGGTTTCTTCTGAGACCTCTCACCTTGGCTTCTAGATGACTGTTCTCTCTCTGTGTCCTCACATGGTCTTTCCTCTGGGCATGGATCTGTGTTTAAATGTCTTCAAAGAAGGACAACAGTCAGAGTAGCTTAGGCCCTACCCCAATCACCTCTTTTCACATGATCTCCTTTTTGATAACCCCATCTCCAAATACAGTCACATTCTAAGGTACTAGTGGTTAGGACTTTAACTTATGAGCTGGGGGGAGGGCACAGTTCAGCCCATCACAGACGGCACAAACAGATAGCACAGCTCCTGGTCTCTGGTTAGCCCCAGAGGAATGTAGGGCACCATCTTATTTTCCTAAAGCCAACCTGAATTTTTATGAGTTATTAACTCTCCTCAACTTCCCAAATTGGGCATTGCATTTGTAACTTCTGATTGTTACATAGTAGGACTCTAAAGATAGGGCACAGTTAGAAGGGGGACCTCATTCTCAAAATTGTTGGGAGCCACTGGGTATTTAGGGAAAACTGCTATTGGCATTGAAACTAATAGCCTACCAAATGTCTATTCTATTTTTTTTTTTTTTTTTGTGGTACTGGTGATTGAGCCCAGGGGCATTCTATCTCTGAGTGATGCTCCCAGTCCCTTTTAATTTTTTTTTTTTTTTAATTTTGAGGCAGGGTCTCATTAAATTGTTGAGGCTGGCCTCAAAATTGTGATCTTCCTGTTTCAGCTTCCCAAGTACTGGAATTGCAAGCATGTGCCTGGTTTGACTTTTTGTGTTTTTTTGGGGAGGGGAGTGTGGGGGAGTGAGTGGGATTGAATCTAGGGCCTCCTGCATGCTAAACACACACTCTACCACTGAGCTATAGCCACAGTGTTGCAAGAGACTCAGTTTCCCCGGACCGGATTTCCAGAGGTGGAAATCAGAGACAGGTTTCTTTATTTACTGGTAAATGGCTTAGTTGACAAACTCACGGATTTGTGCCTCAAACAAAGGGCTCACATGATTCTTATACCCTCGGTCTCTCACTTTGGAGAAGAAAGGGGTAAGCTTGAGATTTAGTATATATAACCTAAGTAAGGCACTTAAGTTACTTATCATCCCCCAGCTCTCTCCATTTTTTTTTTTTTTTTTTTTTGTGGTACTAGGGATTAAATCCAGAGGAATTCTACCTTCGAGCTACACCCCCAGCCCGATTTTATTTCTTATTTGGAAACAGTGTCTCACTAGGTTGATGAGAGTCTCACTACTTGCTTGAGGCTGTTCTCAAATGTGTGATCTTCCTATCTTAGCCTCCCAAGTACTGGGATTATAAGCATGCATCACCATGCCTGGCTTTCTCTCCAGTCTTTTAACTGGCTCTCTCTTGTTTACATTAGGGAAAGCTCCTAATGTAAACAAGACTCTGGGTTGCCAAAGAAACAGCTCACTTGCTTGCAGGCAACTGGGGGGGGGAGGGGAACTCTCACTTTTGTGCATTTTAGGTCTAAACTCCTAACACTATTTCTTTTTTTTTTTTTCTTTGCAGTACTGAGGATGGAACCTGGAGGCATTCTACCTCTGAGCTACAGTCCCAGCTACAGTCTTTATTTTGAAACAGGGTCTCACTAAGTTGCAGAGGGCCTCACTAAGCAGCTGAGGCTGGCCTCGAACCCAGATCCTCCAATCTCAGCCTCCTAAATGTTGGGATTACAAGTGTGCGCCACCATGCCCGGCTCCTTAACACTATTTCTAAGGCTCTGACTGGGTTTCCTACCTCAACAGCCCCTCTCAATATTTCACTGAAGAGATCACTAGAATTCTTTCTTTTTAAAAAACAAGTTATGACTTCATGTTGGGTGACCAGAGCGGATGAAGGCTGGGGCCACTGACAGAAGTAATATGATATTGTGGGGCTTATTATGCAGTCTTCTTTCCTATTAATTTACCCCATTGTCTGATTTCAGGTTCTCACTAAGTTTCGGAGGGCCTAAGTAGCTGAGGCTACCCACGAACCTGCCATTCTCCTATCTCAGCCTCCCCCAAACTGGGATTAGGAGCGTGCGTCACCACACCGGTCCTTGGAAACATTTCTTCATTCTTATAACCACCTCACTAGTGTGTGTGTGTGTGCGCATATATATCACTCTTTTTGGCAACATTTCTTAATTCTTATAACTACCTCACTAGTGATGTGTGTGTGTGTGTGTATATAATTTATTTATTATTATTATTATTATTATTATTGGTACTGGGAACTGAACCCTGGCACATTCTACCTTTGAACTACCCCCAGCTCTATATTTTCTTTATTTTGAAACAGGGTCTCACAAAATTGCAGAAGGTCTCACTAAACAGCAGACGCTGGCCTGTGACTCTCCTGTCTCAGCCTCCCAAAGACTGGGATTACAGGCGTTCGCCACTATGCCCAGCTTTTTTTTTTTCTTTTGTGTGTTTGTGTGTGTGTGTGGGGGGGTACTGGGGATTGAACCCAGGGACATTCTAATTCTGAGCTACACATCCAGCCCTTCTTCTTTTAAGGTTGCCCTGGAATCTGGGATCCTCCTGTGTGTTTCCCAAGTACTGGGATTACAGGAGTGTGTGCCACGCGTGCTATCTAATTTACCCATCTACCTAATTTATCTAGTCAAGGGAGAAGCGCGAGGCTTCAAACCACCAACTGGCCAAAGGCCGCCGCGACAGGCCTACCCATCCGGAGGTAGTAGCGCCGGGGTTGCGTGATTCGCTCAAATCACGTGGCCTCGTTAGTGCGAGCGGCCGAGACAGCACTGCGCATGCGCAGACTGCTAGGCCGCACACTGGGGATGGGCTTACGGCGGGCGCATGCGCTACAGCCGGCGAGTAGCGTTCCAGTGGCGGTGGCGTCTCGATTTACGTCTCCGCGCAGTCCTGCGGCCCAGGGGTGAGTGTCAGGCAGCCAGTTTGGATGTCTGGCGGGAGGTCTGGGTTTGTTTCGGGGTCCCTGGCGGCCTCGGGCTGTAGCGACGGAGAGCACGGCGCGGACGGCCAGAGCCGGTCCTCGGCCCGGCGCCTATCTTCCGGCAGGCTCACCTGCGACCGGAAGTGACGTGGCGGCGCGCGCACCTGGTGGCTGGGGCGGGAGACTGTCGGGGTCCTCTGGCCGCGGGCGGGGCGTCAGCTAGGAGCCCGTGGGATTCAGCCGGGTCCTGCTGGATCTGGATGAAAATACTGTTGTCATTCCTTAAGAGAGGGTCGGGGTGGTGGGTGTCTGCTGCGTCTGGGCACCGGTGGGCTTCAACCGGAGTCTGCGGAGGAGGAGGGAGCCGTCCGCTTGTCCGTGCTTCCCTCAGAGCATCCGTCTTAATTGCTGTCACCTTGTTTCTCGCTGTCGTCATTTTCCCTTCTGTACATCTCCCAAGATGATCTCGTTGTACTTTTATTTGTGGTTCTGAGAATCGAACCCAGATACATCCTACCTCTGAGCTAAACCTTCAGCTTTTTGCTTGTTTTGAGACAGGGTCTCACTAGGTTGCGGAGAGTCTCTCTACTTATTGAGGCTGTCCTTGAACCTGTGGTCCTCCTGTCTCAGCCTCCCAAAGACTAGGATTACAGGCCTGAGCTACTACACTAAGTTCCTCATTGCACTTTCTCCAATCTATTATCCATGTGTAGCCCAACTGGTTGTTTACAAACATAAATTTGGGTCATGTTATCCTCACTTCTGAAAGCTCTTCAGGATCCTCCCACTACTCTTGTAGTAAAATCCAGGCCCACCTTTTCTCAGATTCATCGTGACCTGGTCTTCCTTGCCTGCCCCTTCTCAGAAACCAGGATTCAGCTTGCTTCTGGCCACAGAGGCCCCAGTGCTCAAGGGAGAGGACAGTGAGGACTTTTTTTTTCAGATGATTTTGAAAATAATCTGTACAATCCCAAATTTACTAGCTCTTTCCAGCCTTAGTTACACATGTTATCTCATTGCAAGTTGTTCACTCTATTTTAGGCTGGATTAAACTCTGTACATCCTTTGGACACTGATTAAATGTCACTTTATCAAATAGGCCTCCTCAACTGCACAGGTAACCTCCAAAATCTCCATTAGCTTTCACTTATTTTTTCTTAATGAGTTCCATCCTCTTAAGGCTGTCACTACAGTTGGATTTGTGTATCTATCTGTATACAAATTTTAAAATGTCTGCCTTCCCAGGAGACATAAGCTCTGTGGAAATAGGAACTAGTTTGCCTGGTTCATTACCTGGTAATTGATACTCAGTAACTATTTGTTGACCATATGATTCATTGCACTTCTGAAACTAACTTTCTGATGAAAGTCTTCTGGTTTCTGACTCTCATCCCTGGAGACTTGCTTATCTGGCCATAGCCTTTTTCTCTCACTTAAATCCCCTTCTTTTTCTTTTTTAAAACCTACTCAAGCGTGGGCCCCCAAGCTGAATTGCTCCTATTGTTCTTCTCAGCGTCTTTAATGCCAGAATCCTTTTATTCTGTCACGTCTACTCTGAAAATTCCCATTAGTAACATTCCTCCAGAACTGCTTTATTTTTATTTATTTTTATTTTTTTGTGGTACTGGGGATTGAACCCAGAGGCATTCTACTTCCGAGCTACACCCCCAGTCCAATTTTTTATTCTTTATTTTGAAACACAGTCTCACTAAGTTGCGGAGGGCCTCACTAAGTAGCTGAGGCTGGCGGTGAACCCGGATCTTCCGGTCTCAGCCTCCCAAGTATTGAGATTACAAGCATGCGCCACCATGCCCAGCTTAGTTGTTTTTCACTTTTAACCCTTCTGCGTTCTCCTTTTTTATTAGAACTTTTCCTCAAACTTCATTATTTTTAACCTTATCTCTGCACGACAATACTGTTAATAGTTTTGGTTGAATTGAGTTTTTTAAAATTTAAATTCTAACATGCATACAGATAAGAAATGGCAACAGAAGTGTTGAATTCCAACTCTTACAAAAGTTCTGGAACCAGAATCCTGCCTCTTATGTTGGAAAGGGAGACTGAATGAGCCTTTCTCCTGAAAATAGTCAGAAGGCCCCCAAAGGGGTAGATTTCTCCCTCTGATGTCTACCTCTTACAGGCTCAGTGTTAGCTCATTCTTCAGAGTGATGATTCCTGGCACCTGTCAGAACCCTGGGAACCCCCGGGGGTGGGTGATGCCCAATTCTTGGCATCTTTGTATCCCAGTTCGTGGTTACCAGGATTATTTTATTCAATGAGAAATGAGTGGGTGGGGTGGGGGGACTTCTGGTCATTTCATAGAAATCAAGTTTCAGTGCTTAAAGACACCTTAGTTTATTCACATTTAAATAATAAATAAATAAATAAAGGGCAAAGCTGGGTGTGGTGGTGCATGCTTGTAATCCCAGTACTTGAGAGGCTGAGACTGGAGGATCCGGGTTCGCAGCCAGCTTCAGCTACTTGGTGAGGCCCTCCACAACTTAGTGAGACCCTGTTTCAAAATAAAGAATAAAAAGTAGGGCTGGGGGTGTAGCTCAGAGGTAGAATGCCCCTGGGTCTGGGCTCAATCTCCAGTACAAATAAATAAATAAATAGGAATGGGAAAGGATGTCTCTTGGGTTATTGTGTTGCCTTTTTTTTTTTTTTTTTTTTCAGTACTGGGGATTGAACTCAGGGGCATTCTACCTCCGAGCTCTACCCCTAGTTCCATTTTTTTTTTATTCTTTATCTTGAAACAGGGTCTCACTAAGTTTCGGAGTGCCTCACTAGGTAGCTGAGGCTGGCCGCGAACCAGGATCCTCCGGTCTCAGCCTCCCAAATGCTGGGATTACAAGTATGTGCCACCACTCCCGGCCATAGAACATTTCTTTCAACAAAAATACATTCATACTATGTCCATGGATTTTTTCACTTAACATAGCTTTTGTATCAGTATCAGAGAAAATACTTAATGGCCACATTAAACAATTAAAATACTTAATGGCCACATTAAAACAATGAAAACAATAAGCATCCTCATTCCTACATATAAGTAGACACAGTCTCTGACTTACAACTTAATAATTTTTTTAAACTTTACAATGGCAAGAAGGTAATAATTCATTTACTAGAAGCTGTATTTTTATTTTTTTGGTACTAGGGATTGAACTCAGGGGCATTCTACCTCCGAGCTATACCCTCAGCCCTATTTTTTATTCTTTATTTTGAAACCGAGTCTCACTAAGTTGCGGAGTGTCTCACTAGGTAGCTGAGGCTGGCCTCGAACCCGGATCCTCCGGTCTCAGCCTCCCGAATGCTGGGATTACAAGCGTGCGCCACCACGCCCGGCTAGAAGCTGTATTTTTAAAATTTGCTTTTTTTCTGGGGTTAGTAATAGGTCGTTTGAACCTCTCTCATGAAGCTGGGCAGTGGCAGTGAGCGGCAGGTTCCAGTTGACCACACCATCCTAAGAAAGAACGTCTGAGACACTTTGGTGGTGTTTTTTTTTTTTTTCTGTAGAATAAATGCCTAGAACTAGAGTTGCTGGGTGAAGATCACATACATTTTAAATTTTGATAAATATTGCTAAATTGTCCCTCAGAAGGGCTGTACTAATTTGAATAGCCACTAGCAGTGAGTGAAGGTAGGTCCTCCATGTGTGTATTAAATTTGCCTGCCAACCTGAGAAATGATACTGTGTTTTGAAGTGGGATTATTTTTAAGAGCATTTTAATTAAACTCTCTGAGCTTCTGATAATGTTCAAAGCTCCTATTTACTGGGTAGATGTTCAGCCTAGGAGTTTCTTTTCTTAAATCACTGTCCTGTACTTACAGTTGATTGTGCTACTGCAATATAAATCATTTGTGCCACAACACAATGAAGATGCTAATGGGAGTTGACAGCCAGACTCCTTGAGCTGTATGGAATGTTGCATGGATGTAACTCTGGATAGGGTTGCTGATTTTCTCAGGTGGCTGCCCAGGTGTTCTTTGTTGATGCTTTTTCTTCTTTTGGTTAATTTTTAAAATTTATTTTCAGAAATGTAATTCATGTCATTTTAAGAAATTATCACTTGGAAACTTGAATTTATGTAATTAGAATGTTATTGGTTATAAAATTATAAAATATTTAAGAAACCATATAATGATCAATCCTATATAATCAAGAGACTTACCAACCTTTAAAAATTCTTTTAGATAATCTGTAGAGGATGCCAAGTGAGGGAATCACCCACTCAAGTCAAACTCAGGAGCAAGACTGTTTACAAAGTCAACATGCCCAAGCCAATGAAGAAGTGCCCATCAAGCAGGAAAGTGGTGGGAATGCTGAGGTGGAGGAGCAAGCCCCTTCTTCCTCTGACTTCGGACTGTCCACCTCTGCCCAGGGCTGTGCATCAACGGCTACGAGGAGAGGACCAGCCCCACTGCACATTGACAGACTTCAGATCCCAGCGGTGGAGCGGAGTGCTCAGGCCCTGGAGCTGCAGGGTCTGGGTGTGGATGTCTATGACCAGGCTGTGCTGGAGCAAGGTGTGCTTCAGCAGGTAGATAGTGCAATCCATGAAGCCAGCCGTGCGGCCCAGCTGGTTGATGCTGAGAAGGAATATCGGTCAGTCCTGGACGACCTCATGTGAGTGAACCCATTTTTTTCCCCCCACAGTTTGTGTTTAAACGTAGCAGGGAAATTGAGATGTTAGAGAGCTGTAATAGTCTTTACATATAGGAGATTGAGAGAACCTCTTATTCAGGAAGCAGTCAGTAAGGACAGCCCTCCAGGTGGTCTTTGAGCCCCACCACTCCCCTCAGGAGCAGTGGTACACACTGTAGTTGGGCGCTCAGCCCAGCTCAGGAAGGCCTTTCGGGTGCATAGTGTCCCAAAGGGAGGGCTGTTCTAAAAGTAGGAATCACCAGCATGTGCAGAGTGGCCTCAGGAGACATGCGTCTGAATTTCAGGAGTTTCGCCGGGCGTGGTGGCGCACGCTTGTAATCCCAGCATTTGGGAGGCTGAGACCGGAGGATCCGGGTTCGCGGCCAGCCTCAGCTACCTAGTGAGGCACTCCGCAACTTGGTGAGACTCGGTTTCAAAATAAAGAATAAAAAATAGGGCTGAGGGTATAGCTCGGAGGTAGAACGCCCCTGAGTTCAACCCACAGTACCGCAAAAAAAAAAAAAAAAAGAAAAATGAATTTCAGGAGTTTCCTAGTTGAGATTCCAGAAACATACACTGCCCCCTCATCACATTTTTCCTTGTCTTGTAGTTTCTTTGTGGCTTGCTGTCTTCAAACTGAGTGTTAAGTCCCTTGGCCTTTTTTTTGTGTGTGTGGACATAACCTAGGGGCATTCTACCTCTGAACTACACTCCTGGCCCTTTTAATTTTTTATTTTGAAACTGGGTCTTGCTATGTTGCTGAGGATGGCCTCGAACTTGTCAACCTCTTGTTCATAGCCTCCTAAATTCTGGGATTACAGGTGTGTGCCATCGTATAGAGCTCCCTTGGCAATTCTTCAGTTTGCATTTCTAGAAATAGTAAGAAAGAACTCCCTCTTTGTGTTTCCTTTCTTCTGTTCTTCTTTTGACTCTGTGAGGAAAGGCGCAGTCCCGTGGAGACTTCATCTTTGTCATTTAGGAGAGGCTGAGGTGGTCTGTGGATCAGAGAATACTGGAGGGGAAGGGAGGGCCTGAGCCAGGCTGGGAGTGAGGATAGGAGGGGGGCGGGGGACCCACTCAACCTGGGTTTGAACTCACTCAGCGTTGCCATTGGGCAGTATTCTGGGCAGGCCAGGAATCCAGAGAGAGAAGCTGGGGACTGGACTGTGTGGAGGAGTGAGGCAATCTTGAGGGGCTGCAGAGGGAGCTCGTGGAGTGCTATGGTATATGTGCTGTGGTATAGGTGCATTTAAAGGACATGTTTTCTGCCACCAGGTTCCTGGTGTGTTCTTTTGGCCTTTCTTTTTTATTTTATTATGTATTTATTTATTTATTTATTTTGCAATATTGGGGATTGAACCCAGGGGCATTCTACCTCTGAGCTACACCTCTACTCCTATTTTTTATTCTTTATTTTGAAACAAGGTCTCACTAAGCTGCAGAGAGCCTCATTAAGTAGCTGAGGCTGGCTGCGAACCGGGATCCTCCCGTCTTAGCCTCCCAAGTACTGGGATTATTTTATTTATTTGCAGTATTGGGGATTAAACCCAGTGGCATTAATTTATTTATTTGCAGTATTGGGGATTAAACCTCTGGGCTACGCCTCCAGTTCTATTTTTTATTCTTTATTTTGAAACAGAGTCTCACTAAGTTTTGGAGGGCCTCACTAAGTAGCTGAGGCTGGCCGAAAACCTGGATCCTCCTATCTCAGCCTCCCAAGTACTGGAATTACAAGCGTTCGCCACCACACTCACCTGGCTCAAGTACTGGGATTACAAGTATGCACCACCATGCCCGGCTCTTTTTTATTTTTTGTTTTAATTTAAATTGTGTTTTGGTTTTGGCCTATTGAGCAGTAGGTGTTCCTGCATAGTTGTTAGTGTGACCTTGAATGTTGAGGATCTTAGCTTCTTGTAATGACACATCCTTTATGCTTAATCTTGGAAATCTGTCTACTTCCAACAGAGGGTTCAGACATGGGAGAATGCTATTGGGTCTCAAGGCAGGGTAACACTATGTAGATGGCCAGTAACTTAGGTAGCAAGTTATACAGCAGTTCAAAAGATTGAATATGTGTTTTGAGAACAAGAAGCTAAAATTCTATGGTGTCTACTTTTTTTTTTTTTGCGGTACTGGAGATTGAACTCAGGGGCATTCTACCTCTGAGCTCTACCCCCAGCCGTATTTTTTATTCTTTATTTTGAAACAGGGTCTCACTAAGTTGTGGAGTGCCTCACTAGGTAGCTGAGGCTGGCCGCGAACCCGGATCCTCCAGTCTTAGCCTCCCAAATGCTGGGATTACAAGTGTGCGCCACCATGCCTGCTTGGTGTCTACTTTAGGAATAATTTATTTATTCTTTTTTTTTTGCGGTACTGGGGATTGAACTCAGGGACATTCTACCTTCGAGCTATGCCCCCAGCCCTATTTTTTATTCTTTATTTTGAAATTGGGTCTCACTAAGTTGTGGAGGGCCTCACTAGGTAGCTGATGCTGGCCACGAACCGGAATCCTTTGGTCTCAGCCTCCCAAATGCCGGGATTACAAGCGTGGGCCACCACGTCCGGCAGGAATAGTTTATTTAAAATTTTTTTCCCTTCATTCCACAAAGTTTAATGCTACAGTAAATTAATCTTTCAGTTATGTGAAAGAAAAATATTGTCATAAATTTATGATTTATATATGAAAATGTTTAAGAACTTTTAGGACTTTCCAAACTTTGGGAAGCTTCCATAATGGACCTTAAAAACCTAGCACAATGTGTTGAATAAAGAAGTAAATGCACATCTGAATCCCAGTACCCGGGAGGCTAAGACAGGAGGATCACAGGTTTGAGGCCAGCCTCAGCAACTTAGTGAGACTTTCAGCAACTTAGTGAGACCCTGTTTCAAAATAAAAAATAAAATAGGGCTGGAAGTCTAGCTCAGTGGTAGAACCCCCTGCCTCCAAATAAATCAGTTTACAAATTGGAATGAGGTGATTTAAATCAGCCAGAGAAAAGAAAAACATGTATATTTACCCTAACTCTCTAATCTGTTTGTGGTCTTGTGCATTCTGGTGTAGTTTCTTTTATTTTTTAGATTGTAAGAAGTACAAGAGACATGCTTCTGGCATTTCTGTCTTTATATTATGTGGTATACATGTTACCATAGTGAAAAATAGACCATCTATCTTATTTTTCAGGTCATGTACGACATCCCTAAGGCAAATCAATAAAATTATTGAGCAACTTAGCCCTCAAGCCACCACCAACAGAGACATCAGCAGGAAACTAGATTCTGTAAAGCGACAGAAGTACAATAAGGTGATTCTAAACAATGCATTAAGTATTACATTTTTGAAAAAATCACCATGTAAGCCCATTTAGTAATTTAGGATGTATTCTAGAAAGTACTTATAAGATGTGAAGAAATACTTATGGTTATAGTAGAGAAATTTTGGGTTGCTGTTATATGTCTAATCTGTCAGCTGTTCCCTCATCCTCTGTTACACAGTATTTTTACAAAACCACACGTACAGACACACTCAAAGGTACACACACTCATCTGGGCAGGCGTATTTCAGAGTAGTTCTGTGTGGCTTGGCCTGCCTCCTGCTTCTGGTCTTCCTGAGTCTTCCTGCTGTCACCAGCTCAACACCTGTCTGGCTTGCTGGCCTCTCATCTGTGTCTGTTTCGTGGGGACTTTATTCTTCTGCTTGGCTCTTGCTTACCCAGATTACCCCACTCTGTTTCCTGTAGATAGAGTCATCACCTCTCATGCTTCTGCTCCTTGTTCTGAGCAGCTTTCCCCTCCTCACACCTTGGGCATTACATTCATGCTGAGGCTGCGCTTAGGGGTGAAGAACTTAAGGGCAGGGAAGATCTGTTACAGAGGATGTGGTTTTCAGGAGGTTTGAAGCATTTTTTAGGATTTATGTACCCCTATATGAAAATATACTGCAGTAGATAGGAATGACTGGTTTGATTTTTTTTTTTTTTTTTTTTTTTGGTACTGGAGATTGAACCCAGACACATTCTACCTCCAAACTATACCCCCAGTCCAATTTTATTTATTTGGAAACAAAGTCTCATCTCACTAGGTTGCTCACTAAGTTGCCAAGACTGGCTTTTAACCTGTGTGATCCTCCTGTCTCAGCCTCCCAAGTATTGATATTACAAGCATGTGCCACCACGCCCAGCTGGAGCGACTGGTTTTGATCACTTCAGCTGTGCTGTCCCTAACGACAAACAGGCAGCCTTGTGCCTGCAGTCGACTCATCGCTACTGGAGTCCTTGTATCCGCTCAAAGTTCTCCTTGTGGGCATACGCAGACACAGTTCATGGACCCTCTTTTACTTTCCACTCACCCGTTGCTTATCTTGACCATCCTTTCTCTTACCTTTGGAAAAGCAGCCCACAGGTCAGAGCTAGCAGTGGCTCAGTGCAGACAGGGTCCCTCCAAATTAGAGAGAGGGTTTCTAGTCTTTTGTGAGGACATACGAATTGATATACAGATCCATTTGACCTTGAGCTTCTGATGCACTGGGATTTCAAAGGTGGAGAAGACCAAATTTTAGGCCATTTTAGTTCCTTGTGCAACTTGATTATACTTTCCTATCTCTTTCGCAGCTCCTTGATGTTTGGAGATAGACTCTTCAGAGGAAAGTGTTTTAAATGGGATTTTGCTGAGAGAAAGAACGAGAAAAAGGCAAATTGCAGGTCATTGTGATGTGCTGCCTATGTTTAGGACTTCTCCCTCCACATTCATATTTGGAGTTGGCATTTTTTTTTTAATCTGAGTTCTGTTGATGTTGAAAGAGAGAAGACCAAGAGAAGCCCAGGGTGGGTGGGGTAAAGAGGTATAGCAAAATGTATGTCTTTGAAAGTTTTGTGATTCAGTGGACACTATAAATGATGCTGTAAATCCGGCAGGTCATTGAAGGGGAGTGGCTTTACACTGTTAGAACATTGTATTTTTATTTCTTATCCCTTTGTCCTGCTGCTTTCCATAGCTGTAACTGCAAAGGCCAGCAGCACAGTGAAATGGAGTGAGGTGTGAGGTATGGGTTGGGTACCTAGTAGGACAGTTCTACCTTCACAGTTGACACACGCAGTTCAAATACTCAGGCCACACAGCAAGGGGACCCTGTCGGGTGGGGACAGCTGCCTGGTTGGAATGCTTACACTTGCTACAGGAAAGTGATGATTCAAATGAGTTTCTTGAAAGTAATAGTAACATAGGGAATTTCTGCTTTATTTTTATTTTTCTCTTGATTAAAGTTTTTAAGTTTAAAAACTTAGCGCTATCATTTCTATTTAACAATAAGTCACCACATTGCTCTGTTCAATATTCTGTATTTACTTTTCAAGGAACAACAGCTAAAGAAGATCACTGCAAAGCAGAAACGTCTGCAGGCTATTCTTGGAGGTGCTGAGGTAAATGTGGAAGTGGATCATGCTGGCCTGGAGGAGGAAGATGCAGGTGAGGATAGCAGAGTTTCTCTTTGTCCCTGAATTGAGTGCCTGTGGTCATGGCAGGGGTCTCTGTACTCCTTTCCTGAGGCTTTATCAAACATGCATTTCTTTGCCTTAGTGTCAGAATGGGTCTAGGAAAATTTTATCCTCTATACCTGCAGAACCAAACCTCTTAAGTCATATGGTGGTTTTTAGAGAATGAAAGTAAATTTTTACTCAATTCACTGGAGGCTGCTGATGGACATTGAGTATTACATTTAATAAATTGGAAATCTTAAACATTCTTATATTGCTAATTTGCTAGAGACAGCTAACATCATGTTGAGTTACTTTCTGGAAGCCCAGCATCATCCATCAGCATTGTAGGATTGTGCTCAGAGCTCTTTAAGGAGCACATTTGGCAGGCTTTCCAAGCATCCATTCTGTTGTTTAAGATAAGACATTCAGGCTATACTATTTTATTTGGAAACAAAGTCTCATCTCACTAGGTTGCTCACTAAGTTGCCAAGACTGGCTTTTAACCTGTGTGATCAGGCTATACCATGGCTGTGGTTTCATTTATTTTTTATTTTATTTTATTTTTTTGTGGTACTGGGGATTGAACTCAGGGGCATTCTACCTCCGAGCTATACCCTCAGCCCTATTTTTTTATTCTTTATTTTGAAACAGGGTCTCACTAAGTTGTGGAGTGCCTCACTAGGTAGCTGAGGCTGGTCGCGAATCTGGATCCTCTGGTTTCAGCCTCCCAAATGCTGGGATTACAAGCATGCGCCGCCACACCTGGCTCCGTGATTTCATTTAAATCACTGCTTTGGATTATTATTATTTTTTTTTGAAAACGCATAAGCTCTGGAACTGAATATCTTTGCAGGCGTTGGCTGCTGCTCAGTCATTTCCTGCTTGAAATATAAATTAAGGCTTCTTAGTGTTTAAGCTCTTCAGGCAAATAATTTCTACTAGCCCCAGAAGTCTATTCATTAAGACAAGAGAATTGGATTGAAGAACAGAACAGTAGGTGATAGAAAAAATACTGGATGTGCTTTTCAAGTTTCAAGTCTCACCAGATTTGTGACTCTTATGACCAGTAGTTTCTGCTGCTGTGGCACCATATTTCTCATTGGTAAAAGACATTTATTCCTGTTTAACTGTCTGAAACCTGCTGCCATTGCTCATTTCCTGCTGCTACTTTGGTACAACTTTGCCCAGGGTGAATAGATACTCCTCAAACCTAAAGCCTCTTTTCATAGAAACCAGTGCTTCTGCACCTTCTTGGCACTCCCTCTCTCTCTCTACTGGTTTTCCTTCCTGCCCTTGACTACTATTTAGTTGTTTTTGGCCATCTTTCCTGTGTTATATTAAATGCTGATGTTTCTCAAGATTTCTTGTTGCGCTCCCTTCTGTTCTACTTCCCCTTCTCAAGTAATCTCATTACTCCTCCCCTGCCATGGCTTTTCAGCCATCTAGATTCTGATATCTTTTTTTTTTTTTTTTAGTAATAAAAATAGTATCACTTTGCTAATCTGTTTGGCAGTGTCTGTTAAAGCTTAATATACCCAAAGAATTATTTATATTTATCACCAAAGGATGTGTACCAGAATATTGGTAGCAACATTATTCCAAGCAGCCAAAACCTGGAGACCACCCAATGTCCATTAACAGTGGAATGGACAGACGGTAGCACAGTCATACAGAATACCAGCTGCGGCAAGAGTTAACAAACTACAGCCTCACTCAACAAATTGGTGTGGCTCTCACGAATGTATTGCTGGGCAAAAGTAGGCAGATACAGTAGCACAAATCTTCCATTTCCATGGGGTCAGAGCCAGGCAGGACTCACCCACAATCAGGTCTGCCGTTATCCCCCTGGGTGAACTGGAGACTGGGAAGTGGCATGAAGGGTGCCTCTGGGGATGCTAGTAATTTCCACTACTTGATCTGGATGCTGGGGTGTAAGTGTATTTTTTCCCTGAACACTCATTGTACTTAGGACTTGTGCATTCTCTCATATATATGCTATTTCAGTGCAAGTTTAATGACAAATTGACTGTGGTATCATTGGTCTGCAAGAATTGTAGATTGTGGAATATGGATTTCTTCCTATTAAGCTTTAGGTCTTTTGGTTGTCTGATTATGTGGTAAAGTCATTATTCTGCTGGAGATTAATTTCAACCAATGAGAGGGATTTCTGGGTGATTTTACACTTCTGGCATACCTTGGAGTTTCAGTTCATCTCTTCAAGTGGGTTAACCTCACATATCTAGCTCTGTGTTGTCCACTAGACCATTTGCAGTGAGGGGCATGTTCTCTGTTGTCCCTGTGGTAGCTGGCAGTCACACATAACTGTGGGGCTCAGTTTTTAATTAATTTTTAAATAGCCATAACTGTCTGGTAAGTATCATGTTAATCATTGCAGAGCTAACACTTTAGATACCTCCTGATCCCTTAGATATCTGTTTTCAGTTTTACTGTCTCTTGAATTTAGGTCCATGGGTATGTTGGTATTATCAGTGACGCGATCAATGATTACTTCTTGTGGGCTACTCCTCAGTTGACAAGTAAAACAGCTAAATTTTATTTATTTATTTATTTTTGTACAGGAGATTGAGCCCAGGGCATTTTACCTCCAAGCTAAATCCCTAGCCCTATTTTATTTTTTATTTTGAAACAGGGTCTCTTTAAGTTGCTGAGGGTCTCGCTAAGTTACTGAGGCTGGTCTTGAACTTGCAATCCTGAGAAATCACTTTTGAGCAGGAATATAACAAATATGGCATGATGCATGCTATAATGAGTCAATGCTTTAGTATCTACCTCCGAGCTATACCCCCAGCCCTAGTTTTTTTATTCTTTATTTTGAAACAGGGTCTCACTAAGTTGCGGAGTGCCTCACTAGGTAGCTGAGGCCGGCCGCGAACCCGGATCCTCCTGTCTCAGCCTCCCAAATGCTGGGATTACAAGGGTGCGCCACCACGCCCGGCCCCTGATCTTTCTTATGTGAATTATTGGTGAGTGCCTGCTGTTTACTAAATAAGTGAGCATTTCTGATATCCTCTTGGGAAGTTGTATGCTAGCCCATATTGTCATTATTCTTTCAGAGCCAGGGCCATCCTGTCTTGGCAGCATGCTCATGCCCGCCCAGGAGACTGCCTGGGAAGAGCTCATCCGCACTGGCCAGATGACACCATTTGGTACCCAGGTTCCTCAGAAACAGGAGAAAAAACCTAGAAAAATAATGCTCGCTGAGGCCTCAGGCTTTGAGAAGTATTTGGCAGATCAAGCAAAATTGTCTTTTGAAAGGAAGAAGCAAGCTGCTAATAAAAGAGCAGCCAGAAAAGCCCGAGCCTCAGTCATGTCTGAGACTAACCCAGGACCAAATGAAAACAAACCCAACCAGAAAAGCGCAGTTCTCTCGAAAGCAGACAAGCGCTTGAAGAAGCACCTCCGGCAGCTCCAGAAGAGGGCGCTGCAGTTCCAGGGGAAAGCGGGACTGCCAAGGGGGAGGAAGCCCTGGGAGACTGATGCCAGGCCAGAGACTGATGGAGACTCTGAGGCTGAGGGGTCTGGGTCCTGCCTCTCAGAGGTGGAGGAGGCAGAGGCTGCAGGGGCTGACCTGCCTGAGCAGAGCACTGACCATGAATTGAGGCCGGCGCTCAAGGGTGGAAAACGCCAGAAGAAAGCCCCAGCGCAGGAGGTTGACGAGGACTATTTTCCAAGTTCTGGGGAAGAAGCTGAAGAAGACACAGGAGGAGGAGGAGGAGGCCGCAGAGTGAGGTGCCGAGATGATGGAGACGAAGATTACTATAAGCAGCGGTTAAGGTCAGTCTGCAGGGGTCATTAGCAGAGTGCTGCTTGCTTGATGCTAGGTGACTGATCCATTGATATGCAAGTTGTGCAGATCCAGTTCACAATTCTAGACCCCCATTTATGCAGAGTTTGGGCATCCTGTGCCATAGCCTGCTAGAACCAGGTGCCTGATGCCTCATTGAAGCTGGCTCCAAAGGCTTGCACTGCAGTGTCTTTGTTTAGATCTGGAGGCGAGGCCAAGGAGATGAGCTTCAGGAAAAGGCTGGGGCCAGAGCACAGTGAGCTTGCATCTGACCGGCCTTTCTCAGTGGTTACCCGCAGGAAGTGTTAGGAAAGGGAAAGGTTGCTGTGAATTCTGGGCAGGGGTTTTGTTTTTGTTTTTATTTTGCTTTCCTTTTGAAGCAGGGTAGTAATCTTAGAGGTAGGTCTATCAAGCTTGCGTTCTTATATCCCTCCTTCCTTGTCTTGAGAAAATAGTCACTGCAGAACTACAAATCCCTGTGGTGCCAACAGTATGCTTCATGTGCACAACACACCCTCCTCCTCGTCATTGTTTTTGTGCCAGAGACTAACTTTGGCTTTGTCCCCATGACTTCTTTGTCAGTGCGTGATATGAGTGAGGTAAAAGGGACATGAATGTGTATAGTGTGAAGTCAGAATTGCTATCACCACATGTTTTCTGCAAGCCAGGAAGAGCAACCAGTGTGCTGTGGGTGGGCCTTTGTGATGTCCTGCCAAGCGAGTTAGCTCTCCAGACCAGCGAGTTAGCTCTCCAGACCCCTGGGAGGTCAGAGGAGAAAAGAGATGGCCATGCTTTTTAAACATTTAAAACTGGATGGCTTTGTGTTTCTCAATGTAGGAAGACTTAGTTTATTGTATTTCTCATGGCTTTCCACCAGCCTCGCGAATGAAGGCTGACCTGCTATTATTCTATTGTCTACAGCTGCTCCCACACCCAAGTTCAAACTCCCACACACATCACACAAAGTGTTCAAAGCCGGTGCAGCATAGTTGTTTTAAAAATGGCAGGAGGACCTGTGACTTCACTCCAGTTCTTAAGGGCTGTTGCACATACTCTGGTAGCATCTTCTGTCCTCCTGAGCCAGAGAGGCTCATATCTGTCACTTCCCACTGCAGTTTTAGTTAGTTTGCACAGTTGATATCTAACATTGTTGGAGGAATATTGTTCAATACTCTTGAACAGTGAGCAATGTCAGTCTTCCTAGCTACTGTAGAAAATTAATAAAAGTGTTAATCTCAACATATTGATTATAAATGGAGCAATATATTCTTCTCATTAAACTGGGCCAATATTAAATTATTTTAAGTATATCAGTATTTTGATGAAGAGCAATTTATTTTGATTGAATTTTAAATATGGGTTTAGTTTAATTTCATGGCAGTAAGTTTTTTTTAATAATGTTAAGATTGTAAAACAATTTATTATTTTCAAAGCCATATCATAAGCCAATTTTTTTGCTAAAGTTACAGTAAAATCTCAAATGAATTTCAGAAATATCAATAACTCTAATTGCTACCAAAATACGATAGCTCTTAAAATTTTATAGCTAGTTATTAAGGCTATTAAGCTGCAGATATCCACATTGAAATGTTTGTATTACATCTCCTTTGGTGCTCTTTGAATTGGGGGAAGTTAAAAGAAAATAAAATGCTCAGGATTGAGAAGCATTATTAAGAACAGTTGAAAACTGCCAGTCTCCGTATTCTGTTACTTGTTGCTGATCTTTGTAGACAGACTGAAATAGTAATGTAATTCTCTTTTGGGGGTGGCGGGGGTTACTGGGAACTGAACCCAGGGCCTCACACATGCTAAGGCACTCTACCACTGAGCTATATATATCTCCAGTCTCTGAAATAGTAATGGTATTTGCTTGAATGAGAAAAATCTTTATAATTGCTTATTTTAGCAATAGTTTAATGATGGATGATAAAGGTAAAGCCATATAGTTTTACAATTTCGAAAATGATATTTTTTAGTGGTTAGAATTTAGGAATGGGTACCCAGGCTGAGAACCTTTCCCAGAACTTAAATCCATATTGGTTATTTGCTGGTTATTTAAACACTTGGGAATGAGGGTGGACAACTCCTAGATACCTAATTCCCTTTGTTCTCCCAGCTTGGGAGTCACAGGCTTCTCATTAGCTGTAATGAAAGGTTTGTCCTTACTGAGTATCTTAGTTTTGCCTAATGCTTGGGAGGTATTTCCTGTCTGTCCTTTTGTATAGCATAGCCTTTTCCAGAACTGTGAAGTAGTAGGCATGATCCTGTTTCCTCTGATTTGGTCCAAGACCCCAGATCAATCCTGGAATTTCTGTTTTAAATCACCTACACACTTTCCCTTCCCATGTTTTTTTTTTGGTGTGTGTGTGTGTGTGTGTGTGTGTGTGTGTGTGTGTGTTACTGGGGATTGAACCAGGGATATTCTTTCTCTTACGTACGCCCCCAGCCTGGTGTTCTCTCAGGAGTCTCATTTGGATTGATGTGGTGCCTGTGATTTACAGAGGCCTGATGTCTGATCTGTCCACAGGAGACAGGGAAGCCAGCTCTGATCTCTGGGGCTCTGGTGAATGGTCATCTGTTTGAGAGAGGGTGAGGCCCTGTGTGGATTCACTGTGAGAGAGTGCCACAGTTCTTTCCTGGTGTCCTTCCTGGGTAGGGGATGGAGGCACCAGCAGCATTCCTACCAGTGATTTTCTAACCTTGAGATGGTCAAACAAAAGTTCATCGACTTTGGCTCTTTCCCATCAGCAACCAGTACCACGTGACTCAGACTTGGGACTCAGACAGGTCTACTTCCAGAGACGCTCCTATCTCCTTGCTGGCAGGACTAGGGTGTTTGCCCTTTTTAGTTGTCAAGTTAACTGCCTATGCTTCCTTAGCCAGGAGCATAGACCAAGACAAGTGCTTCGCAGCCTACAGAGTCTCTGGGCCAAGGCTTTTACGAAGCTTGTCCATGTCATTCAGGTGCACTGTCTGGTTTGGGAACTACTAGATTGGTGTTTATATACTTCTTTCCTTTTTAAGCTTTTGGCCAATTTGGTTTGTGTATCAGTTTCTCTAAAACTTTCTTTTATGTGCCCTGCATAGTTGTGTTTACATAGGCGGAGGCCCTGGGGTCAGTTCATTTTGCTAAATGCTGCACTGGTTCTTAGGAGCATGCACACCAGATTCACCTGGGTGCCTCTCCAGCCCCCTCCAGCCTGGGCTCAGCCATAGGGCCAGAGGCAGCAGGGCTGGGTCTGGGGGAGTGAGCACTGCATGTATGTTTGGATGAGCTCCTTTAATTCAGAGTTTCAGCTGTGGCATCCTTCATTGTCACAGGTGCCATGAGGGAACCTTGGAGGTGGCTGGAAAGAATCCTTGGTACAGATGTTGGCTTGAAATATGCTTTCTCTCTCCTCAGCCTAAAGTCAGCATAGTGTTGCTTCTGGGATAAATCCAGCCCACTTGCACTCTCATCCCTGTCAGTAAAGCACAGAGTTAGAAACAGACCTTTCTGTAGGCGCCCACATCTCCTTAGAGCGTCTAGTACATTGGGCCAAACTGCTGAGATTACAGCCTGAAATTGGTGAGAGTTCAGAGCTCTGTGTGGTTTGAAGGCTTTCTACTCTCCTGTCTTTTGGCACTTTTGATGCTCCAGTGTTGTTTTTTAATTGTGAAAATACAACAATATTAAATTGGACCATGCTGGCACATACCTGGAGTCCCAGCTACTGGGGAAGCCAAGGCAGGATTGCAAGTTTGAGGCCAGCCTGGGCAACTTAGCAAGATCCTGTCTCAAAAATAAAAAGGACTGGGGATGTAACTCAATGGTAGAGCCCCCCTGGGTTCAATTCTCAGAACTGCAAAACCCAAAAACATTAAGATAAAAAAAAAAAACTACCTGTATTAATACTATGTATTAAAAAAAAATTCTACACGTTATCCCAGTTTTTGATTCTATGCATACATATCTTTAAGTTATTGTAAATATAGTAGTATGTGCAAATACTTTATCATAATCCTTGTAAGTTAATCAACTTGCCCCCAGTCTTATTGTTGAGAGGTCCAGCTGAGGTTTGAAGCTGGGCAGTGCTGTGTGAGAGGGTGGAAGGTGCAAAGTATGGGTGTGACCACAAGGTGGTGCCAGGAACCAGCACTTGTCTACACCAGAGGCTGGGGGTGTGGAGGGTTTGGGGAGGTGGCTGGGGGTCTAGAAGACCTCACAAGTATGGTGTAGATGGATGGAATTTGTGTCTTGGTCTGGTATAAACTGGATCTGTGTGATGCCTGTTGCTGTAAATTATTTTCAATACATGTTTAATTTTAAATCCTAAAGGTTTTTCTTTTTTTTTTTGCGGTACTGGGGGTTGAACTCATGGGCATTCTACCTCCGAGCTACACCCCCAGCCCTATTTTTTATTCTTTATTTTGAAACCAAGTCTCACTAAGTTGTGGAGTGCCTCACTAGGTAGCTGAGGCTGGCCGCGAACCCGGATCCTCCGGTCTCAGCCTCCTGAATGCTGGGATTACAAGCATGCGCCACCACGCCCGGCTAGGGTTTTTCTTTTTTTATGCTTCATTTTTTCCTTTATTTTCTTTTGCATTAAAACAAGACCAATAAGTACTCCATTGATTGTGTAAATCTTACAGAACGTCTTCCAATAGTCTGCTAGCTTAATCATCTGGGTTAAATGTTATTCCTCCATGTCCTTCCCCTTACACCCTGTGCATATGTGGCTGGGGATGTGTTGGACCTGGTTTGGAGGGTTTGGTTGTACACATGCACAATTCAGAGAAGAGTCAGGGTGTTGGCATTTCAGTGAGTCTTGTGGATTTGGATGGGGAGCAAGGGTGCCATCTGGCGTGTTGGGTGGGTGGTGTGTAGGAACTGCCTTAGCCAACACATTTGAATGCTTACCACACTCAATGGTGGTGCTTTACATCCTTCGGAGTAATTTGGTATAATCCTTGTTGTCCCCTAGGAACCTAAGCCCCGAGGTGAAGTTGTCTGGCCAAGATACAGTCAGCGGAAGAGCCAGGAAGGAGAAGGGGTGTGATGGTGGCCTGGGCAGGCGAGTGTGATCCTGCAGCGTAGTCTGTGGCAGTGGACTCCGATGAACTGGTTTCTGTCCTCACTGGTGGGGACCCCCCTCCTGCCCCAAGGCCATGATTCTCAGACTGCTGCTCCCCTAGCCTTTCCACATTCCTTTGGAGCTTTTTTCTCTTCCTTTTGCCAGGGGCCCAGGTGCCCTGGGGTTGTCCCTCTGTCCTTTGGCTGCATCCTTGCTTGCACTGGGTGAGCATTCAGCAACTTTAGGCTATACTTAAGCAAAACTAAATCGATTTACATGTACCTCTTTTTAAAAGACCAAATAATATGATCTTGGAAAAACCTGAATTTTTTAAAAGTTTAATCAGAATTTGATCCAGAAACCTAAATGTAGTGATTTGTGATGTGTTCTTATCGTCTATTTCCAGGAGTTCATATCTTTCTCAAGAAATAAGCCCATGTTTTTTTTTTTTTAATTTTCTTCTTCTTCTAGGAATCTATATATTCAAGAGAAAAGAAAAAGTTACTCCCTTAAGGATATTTTCTTAGAGAGCGTGTTGGCTTCTTTTAAGTGACAAAGCTGAGACACAAATGAAGACTAATTCTGCATCCTGCACTGTGCACACCTTTCATTCTCGACTCTGGGCATAATTGTCTGCATCATTCTTAATTTACTCTGTGAGATCTGTACTCCTGACTGAGGGTATTTCATCTGCTCGGATGTGCCAATTAAGTCCACCCAGATAGCCCATAAAAAGGCAGATAAGAAAAGTAAAACACTGAGTATCTCAATTTAGCAAATTAGACTAATCTGCAAGGGATTCTTAGCTGTCTGAAATAGAAAACCTATTGCACTACAAAAATGCAAACTATATTAAATACCCAGCTTGGTGCCTGAATATATTTTTAAAAATCAAATTGTACTCATGGAGCTGCTATTGTAGAATTTCTTTCATGGAGATTGCAGTAAGTGGAGAATGATCCCGAGGTTGAAATTTCACTCTGGATTAAAAATGATTTAAATCTGTGATACGTAGTTTTTCTCTTCTAATCGATGGAGATTTAAACTGTGCCAGGCTCAGTGGCCCTTGCAACATAAAAACAGTATAAAGACAGAGCAATAAGGACACTTTTGAATGTCAGGCACTTCGGTATGTGATTTCCTTGAAGGTTTGGAGGGGGCGTGTTTATTTTACTACTATTTGGTGTTAGGCTACTCATATTTGACAATTCCCATTTGTAGGTGACCCTGTCCCTGGAGTGGGTTGGTACAGGTGGCTGTATAGGGTGATTTGTCTAATACTAATGTATCTCATGTGATAGTTCAGTCCGTATTATCTGGTGCGAAGAACTGCTAAGCCGACTTTTCTGCTACTTGGAAAAGTTTGCAAGCATCTAGTAAAGAGTGGGTTTTCACTTATCCTGCCCAGTGCTGACGTGGGGAAGGAGTTGTGTTACTATACAAAGATGAAGATAGTCTTTCACCCCTTTAAATCTTAACACTGTGTGTATGTGTGTTTTACTAGAGATTGAACCCAGAGGGTTCTATCTCTAAGCTATACCCCTTCTTTATTTTTTATTTTGAAACTCGGTCTTACTGAGTTATTGTGTGCTGGCCTCAAACCTGTTATCCTCCTGTCTTAGCCTCCAAAGTACTTGGCATATGCCAAGGTACCTGGCTCTAGCACTCACATTTTTTTTTTTTTTTTTTTTTTTTTGGTGTACTGGGAATTGAGCCCCAGGGGCATTGTACCTCTGAGCTATACCCCCAGATCAATTTTATTTCTTATTTGGAAACAGGGTCTCACTAGGTTGCTGAGAGCCTCACTCAATTGCTGAGGCTGTCCTCAAACCTGCGATCCTCTTGTCTCAGCTTACCAAGTACTAGGATTACAAGCATATGCCACCATGCCCAGCTTCACATTTTTTTAAAGACAAAATTTGAACTGGAGTTTTAGGATTTGATTTGCCCTCGTACAGTTGTTTTCCTATGGGTACAGAAGGTGATTATTGACCCTTTGATTGGACTGTGAGAAAGAGGGTGTCCTAGGTAGTTAGAAAAATACTTCTGGAGAGATGATATGTAACAGAAAGGACAGACTCTGGAATCTTTACCACTGACTCATTAACAACCTTGGGTTGGCTCCCTAATTTTCCCAGCCAGCCTCTCTCTAACTGTGGAAAAAGAGAATGACAGTAGTTCTGGTGTCTGCCTCATTGTATTGTAAAGATTAAGTAAATGAGTCAATAAATGTGAAATACTTAAGTCAGTGCCCAGGACACAGTGAGATCAGTAACTGTCAGTCATTATTCCTCAGTTTTTGTTTTTTGCCTCTAAATTTAAAAATCTATACAAACATGTATATATATATTTGTAATCTCAAAACAAAATTTGTACAGAGTTAAGGAGATGCTGTATCCTATAGGGGTTGGAACTCATCAGGGATCCGAGTGCTAGAGTCTCATCTAGTAGCCACAGGATTTTTTTGTCTCCTCATGTGTAAAATGAGAGTTGAATCAAGGGTGGTAGGAGTATAGAAGAGAATACATCAGGTGCTCAGTAACTATTAGCTGTCCTTGTTTTCACATTCCACTAGCTGAAGTAGGATGAAGAGTCCATTGAGCCAGCAGGATGCTTGAACAGGTCTGTGAGAACCATGGAGAAGAGTTTACCAGTATGGATGGATGTGAAAGGCATCCTCTGTTCCAAGTGAAGGACAGTTGACAGTTGACACTGGCATGGACAACCGAATTAATAGCTGGTCCACACTTAGGTTTATTGATGTTATGCTTTTGTACCTTTCACATACTTTTTGTTAATATGATTAAGGCCTACTTAGTGATAAAATACCTATACAAATATAAAGTATAGCATCTATGGTTGTTTTGGGGAGAAATAAATGATTTCTTCTGTGCACACACTAGGGGGCACTAGATTTCTGTCCAGAGGGCACTGAAACTGTACAGCCTGCTCCTTGCTTCCAAGGAGCTTCGGTGGGTCTTTACAGTTCTTAGAAGGTAGGCATGTGAGATTTTCCCTTGGGGCTCTTCTCATGTCTCCTTGTGTGACTTGATCTCCAGGCTCCTCACAGTCCTGGAGGTGCAGGATAGGATGCCCATGATGTCCTGTACATCTTGGCTGGCCAGTTTGGGTTGGGGTCGCACAATGATCTTCTGTGCTTGGGGTCACACTTAAATTCTGCCTGTCCAAGGTTGAAATGGTGTCTTGACATTTTCTCTTCACATTAACCTGCAATTAACTAAAACTTCTCTACTTTTTTTGTAAAAGTTAATCTGCCAGTAATTGTCAGATAGTGTCTGACATGTACTTAGCCTCCCAAGTATATTGCACATGCACCATCTCGCTTAGTCTTCCTAAGGCCCTGTTATTTGGCCTGTTCTGTGGTCAAGGAGACAGATGCAGCAGTGGTGAATGATGCTCTCTCCAGTGAGGCCTTCCCTTCCCGGGTAAGGCCTGGAATGCAGCTCTGCCTGCAACTGGCTCCTGCTTCTCTGACTATTTCAGATCCGTGTTTATTACTGGCATCTACTCTAGTGGCTGCCAGGGAGCCTGACAGGCCATAGGAGGTAGAAACCCCTCAGTGAATAACACACTTGCTTTTATTTGGTTGCAGCTATGACTGCTAAGAGTATGAAGTAAAAGAAAAAATGAAGTTGGGAATGTTGAAAATATTTTCCCTTTCCTGTAACGTAAATGTAGTTTGGGGTGTTACTCATCAGAAGAGCACTTTCGTAAGCAGTCGAATCTTTTGCCCAACCTTTCCTGCTGGTTCTAGGGAAGCTTGGAACCAAATTTGGGGTCTCCCGATTCTTCCTACCAGTTGGAGTGCAGAAACCAGTCTTTTTTACAAAGTGGACCAACTGCTAAACCTGAAAAATAGCTCAGGCTTGAAAATAACTTATTCAATTTTATTTACTTATTTTTATTATTCAAAATAATGCACTTCTGCTCTCCTGTTTTTTGCTTGTTTGCTTGTTTTTGTTATAAGATTTTGAGTTAAGAATTTCCCTGTGATTGCAGTTTCCCTCCCCCTCGGATCATTGTGATGGACTGTAATCATGTTTTTCTAGTGGATAGAGTTGAGTGCAGGAGATGGGCAAGAGCTAGGCTCTAAATGAGATAGAACAGGAAGTTTCTAGAAGCATTTCTGGAGGACTCTCTTTGACTTCTTTCAAGCCATGCTTCTCTGTCTCTCTGTCTTCCTGTGTATAGCCCAGTTCTGAACTGCATTTATTCCTTCAGCATTTGTTGGGTATCTGCCATCAGGATAATATCATGTTAGTCTCCGGGGATATAGGAATGGCTAACTCTCCTCAGGTGGCTCCCAGGCTAATGTAGGAGCTAGGTATGGATTTCACAATGTGCCAACACTTGCTGGAAGCTGTAGAGGAGATGCTAGGTGTGTCCAAAAAGTTTGGGGTTAGAGGTACTTGGAAGACAGGACATTGACCTCTGCTGGTCAGGGCAGGCCTCCTTTGAGCACAGGTGCTGCTTGGGGTGGGAGGGGAGATCTGAAGGGTCCTACAGGTGGATGGATGTGCACATTGGGGATAGTACTTGGCAGGTGGACAGAGTTGAGGAGGCCATCTATAACATATGACATAATGGGAACTAGCCATGGTTCTTTACTTGTGTAATTTGCAAGTCCTTGAATGCAAATTTTTAAAAATTGTTTTTTATTTTTTGGTACTGAACCCAGGGCATTCTACTTCTGAGCTACACCCCCAGCCCTGTTTTTATTTTTATTTTGAAGCAGGATCTTGCCAGGTTGATGAGAGTCTTACTGCTTGCTAAAACTGTCCTCGAACCTGTGATCTTCCTGTTTCAGCCTCCCAACTACTGGGATTACAAGTGTGCGCCACCACACTCAGCAAATGTTGGAAATTCTAAAATAAGTTAGCCTTAGATGGTGGGGACTTGTTCCCAGGTATATTCTTAGGGCTCTACTGACAAGTCATCCTAGTAGCTTCCAGGGCCTCTGCTACAGCTGAACTGGTTGTTCTGGGTCTGAGTTGTTTCTGATGATTATTACTGCAGGGTCAGCCCCAGGCCCCACATGTGCACCAGTGCCTGATTCCTGCATGCACGTGGGGAAGCCAGGGAGTGTTTTCCATGCCTGCGCCTGATTGGAATTGTAAGTTTATGTTTATTATTGGCTTCTCTTCTAAGTGGCTGCCGGTGGCGCCGACAGCGGGCTGAACATGGCAGCCGTGCGAGGAGCTCCTGCCAGGGAACACCAGGCCCACTTCATTTTATACGGCTGCAGCTGTGACTATTACATGTGTGGATTTTTTTAAATGAGAGGATCGAGAACATGAAAAGTTATTTCTTTTGTAAAAATGTAAATATTGGACAACTGACTCTCCCCTTTTGCTTTTTCTCAGTTAACTGATGTGTTTATTGAAGTAATAGAATTTGGACTCATCCAGGCCATTCCTGATGCTTCACTGTGGCTCACACAGCAGACCTCTACTTGGCTCTTCCCTTCCCAGTCCAAGTCCTTTTGTATCTGCCTTTGTTAATGTTATATGGAAGCCCATCATACTTCACAACAACTTACTGTTTACCAATTTATGGCAAATTTTTATTTATTTAGTTTTTATGTTTGGAGCTAGAGATGAAACCCAGGATCTCATACATGATCTCATGTGTTGTTCTACATGATCTCATGTGTTCTACCATTGAGCTATATCCCCAGCCACAGCAACATTTTTATTTTATTTTATTTTATTTATTTATTTTTTTTTGCGGTACTGGGGATTGAACTCAGGGGCATTCTACCCCTGAGCTATACCCCCAGCCCTATTTTTTATTCTTTATTTTGAAACTGAGTCTCACTAAGTTGCGGAGTGCCTCACTAGGTAGCTGAGGCTGGCCGCGAACCCGGATCCTCCGGTCTCAGCCTCCCGAATGCTGGGATTACAAGCATGCGCCACCACGCCCGGCTCCACAGCAACATTTTTAAATTGAAATATTCCAACAGGTCTTCTGAAGGGTAGGTGTTTTGACTCTCAGGGCAATCACAATATTCACAATAACTTACTGAGTATCCACTTGATGAGCTGTTGTAAGTCACTTATGCATGTTGTAGTCACATGTGTGCATTGCATCCTCCTGTGCAGATTAGATGGATTCTGTGTTGCCTTTGTTTAAGGAATGTAGTAATAGGGCCTGTGGCAGGGTTGGTATGAGGATTTCAACAAGTGTAAGTGATTGTACATGGTGCTATTTTAATCTGTTAAGCTCTTCTTGTGTTCTGGGCTCCATCCTGAGTGCTTTGCATGTGATACCTCAGTTAATCCTCCCTCCAACCCAGTGAAGTAGGTGCTATCCTCCCCATTGCACAGGGGAAAAACGCAGATGCTAACAAGGTTCAGCTGGTTGCTGAGGGTTAAAAGCTAAAAAATGGCAGCAGGATTTGCTTTTGGTCACTCTGTCCCCAGACTTTGAGTGTGGGCCTACGCTTCTGCCTGTGTCCAGCCCAGTGTATTCATACACACCATCCCCCTTCATGCTGCTGCTGGCCAGCAGGTCACTCAGTGTGCCAGGCTGACACTTGACAGGGTGCCTGTAAGACCCCTGGTGGGACCTAGGATGGAGAAAGCCTCTGCTTCTGTATTCAGATGACATGGGCTCTCCCTGGTGTGTCGCATCCTGTGCTCTGCCATCCTCCTCCCTGTACCGTCATAGTGGGCACTGCTATGGCCAGCCTTAAGCCACATGAGGACTACTGCTGTGTACAGTAGTCTCAGCTTGAGCCACATATGTGCAGGGTCTTATAGCCCTGGTGTCTTCTGTCTTGAGCATATGTGTGTGATTCTGCTGGGGCAGTTTGTCTTCACAGTGCTATGGGTACCTGAAGGCCATAAAGATTTTTTACCACCTTTACTCATCCTTTGGCCAAACTGAATAAATGTTCAGTGCTTTTCATCTTCCTTTATGAAGCAGAAGGTGCTGGGGTGCAATCATTTCTGTGGTGGCTTGTGTGGTTTCCTAGGTGCCAAGTTCTGTGGTCCAGGAAGCCTGTGTGTTGAGAAGGGAGCGAGAACAGGAGGAGGAGGTGAAGCCTCGGCACTGCAGGCTGATGCGGTGGGGAAGTTACCAGCCACAGGGCTTTACTGGCCGAGTGGAAGGAGCTTTCTCAGGAAAGTTTACTGTGTGATACTCAATCTTCTTGTGCCAGATTTCTAAAGCCAGTATCTTCTGGTGATGAGAAACTGCAAAATAAAGTCTTTTTAAGTGGCTATGATAGCTTTTGTGATCCTTTGGTAGTGGGGATTGGACCCAGGGACATTATACCTCTAAGTTTTACCTCCAGACCCCATTTTTATAAAAATTTATTTTTAGTTTTGAAACAGGGTCTCACTTAGTTGCTGAGACTGGCCCTGAATCTGCAATCCTCCTGCCTCAGCCTCCCAAGACCTGGGATTACAGTGTGTTCCTGGCACTTTTGTGATTCTTTGAATTTTATATTACCCAAAGTTTGCTGAATATAAGTATCCTTTGTTATGCAGATATTTGATACTGAGTTCTGATAGTTAAGGTTGGTTACCGAGGAGTAGTATCTTATTACCTGAAACTGCTTGATGCTAAATTTCGGAGATTATGAGTGGCAAGAATTGAGTGTCAGTATGACTGAGATGTGCTGCTTCTCTTAGTTACTGTCTTCTGAGTGGCAAGAATTGATGTATGTGCATCAGGAAGATATGTGTGTGTGTGTGTGTGTGTGTGTGTGTGTGTGTGTGTGTATGTGTATGGTTTTTTGGTTTCTAAATTCTGATTGTAAGGGACACCAGAGGTGTATTTTTTGGGCTGGGGGGCAGGGATACTGGGGATTAAACTTGGGAATTCTATCTCTGAGCTGTACTCCCCAGCCCTATTTTATTTTGAAAACAGGGTCTCACTAAGTTAATCTTCTGGATGGTCTCAAACCTGCAATCCTCCAGTCTTAGCCTCCCAAATACTGTATTATAGGCATGCACCACCACACCCGAGGTATACAAGGGTTTCTTAGGCCATTTTTCAGGCCATTATTATTGTAGGATGTTTAGCAGCATCCCTGGACTCCACCTGCAGAATGTCCCCCAGAGTGTATAGAAACCAAGCATGTCTCTAGGCACTGTAAGATTATACTAGGGTAGGGGTGAGGGCAGAATTGTTGCCTATGGAGAACCAGTGCTGTATACCATTGCATTTAACAAAATTTGTAAGTAACATGAAACTTAGTAGAATAGCAAAGACATTACAGCTACCTAGAGATACTTTGTTTTGTCAATTGCATGGAGATAATTTTTAAGGAAGAAAAATACTAATATTGTCTGTGGAAGTTAAGTACAAAAGGGACATTATATTTTTTATACAAAAGGAATGTCATTGTTAAACTGTGACTCTGTGATAGCTCTTTCCCTAGACATGGCCATCCACTGCCTCTTCTGTTTGCTGCTTTTCTCTGGTACTGATCTTACCTCCTTAGTTCTCTCACTACCCTGCAGGGCAGTTCCAGATCTCCAACTAATACTCTTGTAGTGATCATAAGTAAACTGCAACCAGTCCTTTTTGTTACTTTGAAGAATTGGAATTTTCAACCAGGCAGGAATTTATCAAAGGATGTGTGTTAAGGCCCAATGGTAGCTCCTGGAGTGGGTGCTGTGCCACTGGTGTTTGGCCTCAAGCTGGGTCTTTGCTGGGTCCTGAATACCCCCGCCCCCAGTCCTTCCATCTTCTCTCTGCCTTCCCACTGACATCTCTGTTGTTCTTGAAAAGTCAGTGGCAGACCAGTCCCTTCTTGTGAATGTCGCTGCTCTCATTTTCTTCTGATGAGCTTCTTAGTTTGAAGGCATTTATCTGTGTTGCTATATTTAATCTCCATCATTTTGTGACATTCAGAGTGTCAACTGCATGCATGCTGAAGAAGTCATCCTCTTATTGTGAAAGTGAACAGGATGTGAGGCTCTATTACTTTGGTAGTTTTCTCCTAATGCTCAGGTCCATTACAGTTCAATGAGTATGGAATTCGCCTGGTTGTTGAACGGCTGTGTCTTCCCTGTGGCATGGCATCCACTTCTGAAATATGAATGTTCACCTTATTTTGTATCTAAAAGCACCATTACTAAACTTGTAGCTTTGACTTTATTCAGTGAACACATTTTTTCTGAGTGGTATAATTTTCAGCATATATAATTTTTCATATTTTGGTGCCCTCACCTCAATTAAGTAATTAGTAAATGGAATCTGATACACCAGTTTTTACAAAAAATGTACTTTATGTCTAAGATACTGTGTTGTTTTATGCTAGTGACTGTCATCATATCCTTAACATAGAAATAGTAATTGTAAATAAAATATGCTTTTTAATACTGTGTTGCCATTTTGGAGAGTTTAAATTTTTTTTTTTTTTTTTTTTTTTTGTGGTACTGGAGATTGAACTCAGGGGCAATCTACCTCCGAGCTATACCCCCAGCCCTATTTTTTACTCTTTATTTTGAAACCAGGTCTCACTAAGTTGCGGAGGGCCTCACTGGGTAGCTGAGGCTGGCCTCGAACCCAGATCCTCCAGTCTCAGCCTCCCAAATGCTGGGATTACAAGCATGCGCCACCACGCCTGGCTTAGATAGTTTAATTATATTGAAAATTTTCTGAATCTTTTCTAGAACGGAGTTCATATATCTTAGGAACTAGCAAAGAGACTCTCCCTTAGGGTATGCTAGAAGTAGAGCAAATAGTGTTGATAATGAAATGAGACCTAACAGGAATAGCTATAATTCAAATAAGGACTGAATGGAGAGGTCAGGAAAAGAGAATCATTTATCTTCTTTGACTATAAAAAGTTTGGGTAACATTGGCAGCAGAAACCAGAAAGACCTTTGAATTTGCCTGTTTCTTTCTAGTGTGTGATCTAGAACTATTTTAAAATAATCTGTTTTATAACCAAAAAATATTATAAATATGATTTTTGTCTTCACTATAGGAGGTGGAATAAACAGAGATTGCGGGACAAAGAGAAACGCCTGCAGCTCGAAGAAGATTCTGAGGAAAGCGATGCCGAATTTGATGAAGGTTTCAAAGTGCCAGGTTTTCTCTTCAAAAAGCTTTTTAAGTATGTGCCATGTGTTCTGTCCTTTAAATTTGTCATCAAACCATTGTGTACAAATTAATATTTTAGGAATTACACAGTAGTTACCTGTGGGCCCTTACGGTCCTTGCAGCAATTTATTGCAAATACAAACACTGTCAAATGAAATTTTAGCCACATGCTGTTCATTAAAATTAGATGATAATAAATTGACTAATGTGCGCATTGGGTATGTTTGTAAACTGATGAATCTATATGGACTTGTCTCAGCAGACTAAAAGCAATGCATTTAAAAGCCTCTCCATTGAGTTTTTTTTTGTTCTTAGTAATTTTAAGGGACCAAACCTCTAGTTTCTTACATCAGATTAATAAGAGTTGTATATTAAAATCAATATCAAGAGTTGTATATTAAAATCAAACCTTGGGGAATTTTTTAAAAACTTCTATGTAGAAATAAACAAATAATTGAGATGGTTTTCTGAGTGTCTTATAGCATACCTAAGGGTATAATACTTTTGAGTTGACCAAATGTGCATCTAAATATTTTATGTAGATGTCGTTTTAATGTCAAAAGAGAAGGCATAGTGACACCTTGAGGATTCGGTTGCTGTTTGAAGCTGGCCTAAGTTTCATGTGTGAAGTGGCCAAGTGTTGTGGATGACCGGCCGCTGTGAGTCTCCTGTGGTAGATGTAAACTCTGAGGACCATTCTTAGTCTCTTCCCTCCTGGGATTTACTTAACAAGATGTTTTAGAGAGTCTTCTCAGAGGCATGTAGGAGGTCAAATTGTTAAATGGCTTCTCTCTTTTGTATCATCAACTCATAGTTGGGTGCAGGATACACATTTCTTTTTGTGAGATGATTAGGTTTAATGTTCTTTACAGATTCAGCCATAAGTCATGCCATAAACTTGGGCAAGATGTCTTCTTAAAAATAGCTTTTTCTAGCCGGGCGTGGTGGCGCACGCTTATAATCCCAGCATCTGGGAGGCTGAGACCGGAGGATCTGGGTTCGAGTTCAGCCTCAGCTACCTAGTGAGGCACTCCGCAACTTAGTGAGACCTGGTTTCAAAATAAAGAGTAAAAAATAGGGCTGGGGGTATAGCTCGGAGGTAGAATGCCCCTGAGTTCAATTCCCAGTACCACAAAAAAAAAAAAAAAAGCTTTTTCTATTTCCTCTCAAAGAGCTTGTATATATATATGGGTGCGTATACACACACATGTGTGTACGTATGTATGCATGTGTGCATGTATGTTGATCAGCACTGGGGATCAAGCCCAGGACCTCACTTATGCTAGGTAAGTGCTCTGGCACTGTGCCTCATCCCCAGTTGTGAGCTACAAATGGCATTTATGTTTACTTACGGTGCTGGGGATTGAACCCCAGGCCTTGCTCATGGTAGCCAAGTGCTCTTTCACTGAGCTACACCCCAGCCAAAATTATAGTTTAAATTTCTCTATCTATTGGGAGGATAGGGGAGGCAAAGAGTAATTTTAGCCCACTGAACATATAGCAAAACCAAGACCTAAAGATGTGAGTTGACTCAGTGGGGTGGCCATAACTGGATAGAGGAAGAACTATGTAGAAGGTAAAATCTAAATCTATTGTAAATTTCTAGTAAATGATTTCAGCAAAGTTATTTCATAGCCCAGAGAGGTGGCTTACTTGTTTATTGCTGCTCCCAAATGAAAATTAACTATGAAGAGGTAAATAAAAACATTTATTGGCAACTGTTTTCATTTTCTCTAAAGTGATTGCTTATTAAGGAACAGGCCACATAGTATCAGTGTTGTACTAGCAAAAGGAGTACCCAAGTTATAGATTACATTGATTTAACAAAGACAGGACACTTCTGCAGACTTAGTGATTTGACGAATATCCTCAGGAGTCAAGTTGAATGTGCATTTTGTGTAGATGTCACATTTTCTAGCAAAGAAAAATTTTCAGTTAATAGAACCAAAAAATTTTGCTTTTTAAGGGTATTCAGTAGTTGATGTATTGACTAGTAACCCTATTGTAGTTAATGTAAATACATGTGTATTTGTGTTTGTAATTAGTCTAATTATACATTAGTGGAAAGCATTTGATTGTTTTATCTACAAAAATAGAATTTGAAATGTTTTACTGTATAAAAAAATTAATAGGATGGATAGTCTCCATTTTTCTTTTATGACTAAGTTTTTGACAAGCCAATTTAATTTTAAACTGTAGATATACTTTTAGCTGGCCACGGTGGCTCAACTCTAATCCCAGTACTTGGGAGACTGAGACGTGAGAATCACAGGATCAAGGCTAGCCTTAGCAACTTACTAAGACCCTGCTTCAAAATAAAAATAAAAAGGTCGGGGGGTATAGCTCTGAAGTAGAATGCCCCCAGGTTCAATTCCTAGTACCCCTCCCCATTTTTTTAAAAATCATAGATATCTTTTTACTGTATTTACTGTACTCTGGGATTGAATTAACAGAGAGTAGTTATGCACAAGGGAGTCAGAAGGTACAGTATTCCATTTAAGTGCTATTTTCTGCAAGATCATGTTTAACTTCTAAATTTGTTTTGAAAGTTTGCCCAGCAAATGCATTCATCTGTATAATTTAACAATCACAGGACAAACTTCAATCTTTTGACCTTACTTTCAGCCAAACTAGTAAATGCAGTCTTGAGTTAGTGTGATAATGCCAAGATACACCAATTTTCTGTGGTTGTTTTGTGACACTTTAGTCCCAAGGGAGGTAGCAGAGTATAATAATTTCCTTACTTGTTGTACAGTAGTTTATAGGAATATTTATATTTTTTTAAAAAGTAAGTTTTACATGCTACTCAAAGGTTTTGAAAACTAGATTCTGTGACCTGTTTTTGTTTAAACTGTTTTACAGCATTTATTCTTAGGAAAATAAAGCAGTAAAACCAAAGTTAGTCAGTAACTTTGCTGGAACCAGACCCCGGCCCTCACTCTTTAGCTGGCACATAGCCTGCTGGCCAGCGTGCACATTCAAGGGAATTCTCTTCTGCTGCAATCTGAAGGAGCCAGCTACCCTGCACTGGTCTCCTTGGAGATCTCCACGTGGAATCATGATTTGCAGGGATGCCTAGCAGATATCTTTCCTTAAATCATTTCTTTAGTGCTACTCATCTTGTAAACACACAATCACATGCTGTTTGAATGCTGGTGGGGTTTAGGTTTGGAGATGCAGAACCCCCAGTACCCTAGGATTCCATGGGACCCAGTGTCCCCGCTCCCTCCCAGACTTCTGGGATACCCTCCTCTATAGATTCCTTTCATAATTCTTCCCACTTTAATTAAGTTTGAGTCCCAGACATAGAGCAGTGTTGGCCCTGTTGGGCAGAGCAGTATGTGGTACTAGAATGTTGAGGGTTCCTGGGAGACTCTGGACCCTGCCTCACAGAGCTGTTGTTCTTTATCTTAGTGAGAGAAGGTCAGTTGGCTAGAATATAGTGGTGCTAATAACTGAGTGTACAGTAAATCTTTTGGGGGGCTTTTTGGAATATGTCCTGAAAAAGTTGAGGTTATTCCAGGTTAACCAGTTTGTGAATCAGCTTTTGTTCTAGATTAGAGTTTCTCCACTTTGGCACAGTTGATTTTGGGCCACATAATTTGTTGTTGCAGGGACTGTCCTGTGCATTGTAGAATGCTGAACAGCATGTCTGGCCTCTGCCCGATAGATCCCAATTGTACTTCCCTGGTTGTAACAAAAACATATCTAGATTTTGCTCAGTATCTGTGTGGGAGCAGATTACCTGTGGTTTGGAACTACTGTTCTAGATTATTCCCAAAGTGGAATCTGAATCATGCAATTCTGAATTTCAATTCAATTTCTTCTAGTGGTGTGACCTTTGGCAGACTACTTAGCCATGCTGAGCCTTTGTTTCCTAACTATAAAATGTGCTGATAACGGCCTCTGGGCAGGTTGTTTGTGAGGCTGTGTCCAAACCACCTGGCCTAGTTCCCCTTCAATGATGGCCATTGTTTTCTGATTACATATCATGTATTTATGGAACTGTCCTTCTTCCCAAATTAAATTATCTTATTCCATATTAGACCATTGTGTTTTGATTTTTAGTCCTCTCCTCTGAAGTGCAAATCTAGTATGTGTATCATAATTAACAAACTTAATAAGCAGTAAAATTCTCAGAGTTTTTCTTATATTGCAGGTAATAATACCTGGAGTCAAACTTCTAGAATTGATTTGAAAAAATACTTGGGGAAAGTTGGTTATAACATGCTCACTGAGATCAGACTTAAAAGTCAGGTCAGCTCTGTAGGAACTGAGGGCAGAGGAGATTTAGGGTAGACATGCCAGATACTAAATAGTAAATATTGGGGCAGAAAAACAACAATAAACCCACCTTCTGTAAAGTGGGAGGTTAATTAGCTTTGGTATTCTTTGCATGTGTGTGGTACTGGAATCAAACCCAGGGGTGATCTACCACTGAGCTATATCCTCAGCCTGTATGTATGTATGTATGTATGTATGTGTGTATTGTGGTACTGGGGATTGAACTCAGGAGCATTCTACTTTCAAGCTAAACCCCTCACCCTATTTATTTTTTTTATTTTGAAATAGGGTCTTGCTAGGTTGATGAGAGTCTCACTACTTGTTGAGGCTGTCCTCCAACCTGTAATCCTCCAATCTCAGCCTCCCAAATACTGGAAATACAGGTGTGCATTACTGTGCCTGGTAGCCTTGATTTTTTCTGTTTTGGGGAAAAAAATCCTTTAGCTTGTATTGTCTTTTAACTTAAGTGGTTTTTTTTTTTTTTTTTTTTTT
>PVLC010010425.1:9460-50578 GCA_004027655.1 Graphiurus murinus | reverse complement strand
CCTTCCTTCCTTCCTTCCTTCCTTCCTTCCTTCCTTCCTTCCTTCCTTCCTTCCTTCCTTCCTTCCCTGGGAATTGAATCGAGGGGCATTCTACCCCCAAGCTACACCCACAGCCCTTTATATTTTTATTTTGAAACAAGGTCTGGCTAAGTTGCCAGGGTTGGCCTCCAACCTCAGATCCTCCCGTCTCAGCCTCCCAAGTACTGGGAACACAGGAGTGCGCCACCACGCCCAGCTTTTTTGAGATATGAAATCAACAGATGTTTCCAAGCACATGAGCACCGGCCAATGTTAACTAACCAGGCTGAGATGTTAAATACCGTGCACAGAATTGAAAAGCTCTGTCTCAAGCACTAAACAACAACAGTAAATCATTCACGGTCTCCTGGCCATTTGTAGCACTTCTAAGGACCCTTCCCCAGTGGCCTGACTCAGCGTGATGTCAGGGGCACTGTCTTCCTAAGCTTTTGTTGTTGTTGTGTGGTGCTGGGGGTGGAACCCAGGACCTCACACGTGCTAGGCAAGAGCTCTGCCACTGAACTACAGCCCAAGAGTCTTTTAACACCAAATCTCCTAATTGTGGCATAGTGCTTTACAGTAGTGCTCCTCAAAGTTTACCGTGCCCCCCCTCCACCCCCCAAGAATCTTGCTAAAGTGCAGACTCTGGGCCAGAGGGTTGGGGCTGGGCCTGAGCCTCTGCATTTTCAGCAAGCTCCCCGGGACTCCATGGCACTTTGGACGTACAGAACACAAAGCCTTTTCATGCACAATATCCCTCCTGCTCCTTATCACGACCCTGCAGACAGAATCACTGAACCCTCAGTCCACAAGGGCTGAGCACGCAGACACGGCCGAATGGGAAAACCGAACAGCCGATCAACACAAACAGCATGGAGACAGGTAGATAAATAATTACAGACCACCTTCTGCATCCGGGACGCCAATCTGGGGATTCAACCAACAGAGGGTGGAAACTATTCAGGAAAAAGAGTGTGTATGTACTGAACACATCTGGACTTTGTTTTCCCGTCATTATTCCCTAAAAATACAATCTAACAACTATTTACATAATGTTTACATCATATTAGATATTATAAGTAAGCCAGGGGTGGTTTCAAGTTATGTGTGCGGGCATGTCAAGGTCATACTATGCCATTTTATATAAAGGTCTTGAGCTTCCCTGGATTTTGATATCTGTGTGTGTGTGTGTGTGTGTGTGTGTGTGTGTGTGTGTGTGTGTTGCTGGAACAAGTCCCTAGTGGATAGAAGGGGACAACCGTATAAACAGGGGTGGTGGTGCACACCTATAATCTCAGCACTTGGGAGGCTGAAACAGGAGGATCCCAGGTTCAAATCCAGCCTTATCACCTGAGTGAGGCTCTCAGCAACTTAGCAAGACCCTGTTTCCAAATAAAAAATTAAATAGGGCTGGGGGTGTAGCCTGGAGATAGAAGACCCCTGGGTTCTCTCTCCAATACACCACACACACACACACACACACACACACACACACACACACACACACACACACACACACAAACTAGCAGGAAGCAGAGGGTGCTGGGAAGACAAATGGGTCGGTGGGGGAGGACCCCTACCAGGTGGTGTCAGCTGGGTGGGGATGGTGAGCCCCCGGAAGTTCAGGGGCCAGAGCGCGGGTGACAGACAGGTCAGGGCAGGCAGGTCAGGCCGCCTGGTTCCGACCCAAGCCCCTGGTAAGGGTTTAAGTAGAGGAATGACAGGTCTGGCTCCCGCCTGCCTGCCAATCACTCTGCTACCCTGTGTGCGGGGAAACCTCTCCAGG
Source organism: Graphiurus murinus (assembly GCA_004027655.1). Classification (NCBI taxonomy): domain Eukaryota; kingdom Metazoa; phylum Chordata; class Mammalia; order Rodentia; family Gliridae; genus Graphiurus; species Graphiurus murinus. The sequence continues at coordinate 48,774 of PVLC010010425.1, read as the reverse complement.
CTCACCTGGGAGCCGGTGGAGGACGCGCCGGCCACGCGGGGGCGCCCCCGGAATCGCGCGGGCGTGCTTGGGGTTCAAGAGTCCCCATCCGAGCAAGGGAGCCACCAGAGTACTTTTAAATAAAAACAGGCCGGGCGTGGAGGCACACGCTTGAGACCGGATGATCCGGGTTCGAGGCCAGCCTCAGCTGCTTACTGAGGCACTCCGCAACTTAGTGAGACCCTGTTTCAAAATAAAGAATAAAAAATAGGGCTGGGGGTATAGCTCAGAGATAGAATGCCCTTGAGTTCAATCCCCAGTACCGCAAAAAAAAAAAAAAAAAAAAAAAAAAATATATATATATATATATATATAAATAACAGGATTCTTTGTAATGAAAACAGGGTGTCTTTTTAATTGCTGCACGTAGGCCGACAGCTCCGGGACCCTCGCAGGCCTTCCCTTTTCTTCTTTTCAGAGGACCTGGGCCCTCACCGTGGCCTCGTGGTCGCGCCGTCTGTCTCTCTCCCTGCCTCAGTCTCCCTCCCTGTCTAAGGGGACCAGCCACAGGTGGCGTGCCAGCTCTCCACGCGGGCATCTCCGGCAAGCCGGGCGGCGGGCACGGCCCCGGGGCGGCTTCCCACCGGGGAAACCGAGGCACGGCGGGGCCCGGAGCGCGCGGCGCCCGGCGGAGGGGCGGGCCTGACGCAGCCACGCCCCATCGGGGCGGACCTAGCTAGACCACGCCCCCGCGGTCGGGGCGGAGCCTAGTTAGCCACGCCCCCACCGTCGGGGCGGAGCCGCGGCCCGGGCCGGAAGGGGGCGGGCGGGTCGCGGGCTTGGGGCGCGCACGGGCCGGGCTGCAGAGCCGCTGTCCAGGCCCGCCCGCCGCGCACTTCCGCGTGCCGCCGCCATCGGGCCCGCCGGCCCGGCCCCGGGAGGACTTGACTTCTCTCTCTCTCTCTCTTTCTCCTTTTCCCTGCTGCTCGTTTTCTTCTTCTTTTTATGATTTGGAAACCAGAAGCGAACTCCGCGGCAGAGCAGGCCCGGGACAGCCGAGAGCGCCACCCAGGGCCCCCCACGTGGACGCGGCCCCGGGAGCAGGAGGAGCTGGGAGCCGCCCGCAGGTCTGATTCTGAGCCCGGGCGGGAGCCATGAGCCCCGCGGAGGGCAGCTGGGCGTCGCTACCTGTCCCCGGCTGGACTTGAGCGCCCGCCCCGCCCGCGCACACCTGGCACCTGGTGAGGCCCGGGCCCCCGGGGGGTTCTGCAACATGGCCGAGTACGACGACCTGGGCCTGGAGGCCAGCAAGTTCATCGAGGACCTGAACATGTACGAGGCCTCCAAGGACGGGCTCTTCCGAGTGGACAGAGGCGGCGGCAACAACCCGGAGTTTGAGGAGACGCGCAGGGTGTTCGCCACCAAGATGGCCAAGATCCATCTTCAGCAGCAGCAGCAGCTCCTGCAAGAGGACTCCCTGCCCAGGGCCGCCAGGGGCCCTGTCAACGGTGGAGGCCGCCCACTGGCCCCCCGGGAAGCGGGCCTGGGCAGCAGGCTGGCCACAGATGACGCTGCCAAGCCCCCCCTCGCTGCTCCGACCCTGGCACCTGGGGCGGCCACTGCCATCTCCCCTGGACAGTGCCCGTACCCACCCCAAGGGCAGAGGGCTGGGCCGTACGTCCAGGGCCCCAGGCCTGGCAGCCAGGAGGGCCCGGTGAGTTCTGAGAGGTGTGCCCGGCACCCGCCAAGCGGCCCCTGCGAGGATCCTTCCTGCTCAACTCACGGAGACTATTACGACAACCTCTCCGTGGCAAGCCCAAAGTGGGGGGACAGACCTGGCGTGTCCCCCGGCCTCGGCCTGGGTGCAGGGAGCGGGTGGCCTGGCCCCCCAGGGAGTGACCCGCCGCTGCCCAGACCCTGTGGGGACCGCCACCTGTACCAGCCTCAGCTTTCCCTGAGCTCCAGCAGGCCGCTTGAGAGGGGCCTGGGCCGCAGCAGTGACAAGCCAGCAGGCCTGTGGTCCAAGGTGTCCTCCCAGCGGGTGGGCCCAGGCCTGGAGAACGGGCTCCCAGCCCAGCCCAGCAGTTCATTGCTGTCAGCACCGCTGGCCCCCCGCTGCCCCGGTCCAGAAGCTCTTCCAAGGGCAAACTCGGGGCCGGGGTGCGAGGTCCCAGGGGTGCCATCCAGACCCACAGCGGACCCTCAGCCCTGGTTCCAGGATGGACCCAAATCCTACCTTTCTAGTTCTGCCCCGTTGTCCTCGACAGCCGGCAAGGACAGTTCAGAGCCGGGTGCGGTGCCCGGGCTGGGCCCTAGGCCCGTCTGCGCAGACCGTGGCATGGCTCCCAAGCTCGGCACCCCCAGTCCTGTCCATCCCGTGGACAAGTCCACCCCGTCTGAGATGCCCTGTAAAGAGGGTCCTCTTGGCTGGTCACCTGACGGAAGCCCGGGGCCCGTGCTCCCAGGGAGCCCCAGCCCCCCCAGGGTGCGACTGCCCTGCCAGACTGTGGTCCCCGGCCCCGAGCTGGGCCCCTCGGCTGCGGAGCTGAAGTTAGAAGCCCTCACCCAGCGCCTGGAGCAAGAGATGGGCGTTCTCCCGAAGGCCGATTACTTTGGTGAGTTGGAGGCTGGTGGGTGGGCCTCCCTCGGGGGTTAGGGGGGTGCTGCTGTCTTTCACACTTCACAGGCCGATTTTATTTTATTTATTTTTGCGGCACTGGGGATTGAACTCAGGGGCATTCTACCTCTGAGCTACACCCCCAGCCCTATTTTGTATTCTTTATTTTGAAACAGAGTCTCACTAAGTTGCGGAGTGCCTCACTAGGTAGCTGAGACTGGCTGTGAACCTGGATCTTCCGGTCTCAGCCTCCAAATGCTGGGATTACAAGCGTGCGCCACCACGCCCGGCCTATTTTATTTTATTTTATTTTATTTAAAGGGGAGGGTGCTTCCTCTTTCAGCTGCTTCTCTGATTTAGAAACTTGAAAGCATCCTTGGGCAGAAAGCGGATCCGTAGCTGGGAGTTCCCCGGGTGTGAAGGGTGCCGGGCCGGGCCTGCCCTCAGGAGAGGGTGGTGCTGCCACTTGGGGTTTCAAGGGTTTGGGGTGCAACCTCAGCACCTCCTGCAGTGTCAGGCTCCAGCGGGGCTCCCAGGGGAACAGCGTTCTCAGGGCCAGGGACCCCCTGGAGCGCTTGTCTGTAGCTCAGCCACCGGCTGGGGAGAGTGTGCGTGTCCTGGTTATTGGGGTGCCCTTGAGGCGGGTGAACCTGGACTGTGGAAGCTGTTCTAGGGCAGTGGTTCGCAAAGTGTTCCCTGGGCCGGCAGCCTCCTTCCCCTGGGAACTGGCTAGAAACGGGAATTCTCCAGCTGTACCCCAGAGCTAGTGACTCAGAAACTCAGGAGGTGCCCGCCAGCAGCCCAGGGACGGACCCTCCTCACTCAGCTCAGCCCGCCCGGGCCCCCGGGCCCCAGCCAGGTGGCACCCCAGCTGCGGCTGGAAATCGGGTGGAAGGCACTGCTTGCTGGCTTCACTCAAACTTGCAAGTTTTGTTTTATTCCCTTTTTCAAACCACAGACTCTTGGGGGGACTGCTGGCTTCAACATTTTTTTGTTTTTTGTCTTTTCCTCTTTCTCTGCGCAGGGTCTGGAGCCGCTGAGTAATTCCTAGGAGTCTGAGGTGTTTTCTTTCCATGTCTCACGTCTGGGTACCGGGCTCATCCTTCTCCCTGAGCCTGAGTCCCGCCGGGGTGGCGGCTTCTCGGGTTGGAGGAGGGAGGTGCCTGCTTAACTTCTGGTCTCTCTCTGCCTCTGTGAAGGAGCAAGTCAGTCCCGAGGTCCTCGGAGGGACATGAGCCCTAGGTGCTGGCCACTGGACCCATGCATATTCAACCCCTGGCAGCGATGCGCTTTTGCTGTTCAGAACAGGGAACCAGCTCTCTCCCGACTCTGGCAGTCAGAGGGCAAGGTTCTGTTTGTTTGTTTATTTCTTGGTACTGGGGATTGAACCCAGGGACATTCTACCTCCAAGCTCCACCTTCAGCCCATTTTATTTTATTGAGTCTTGTTAAGTTGCTGAGGCTGGCCTGGAACCTGCCATCCTCCTGTCTCAGCCTCTCCCAAGTACTGGGATTACAGGCGCTCGCCACCACGCCCGGCTCCGTGGGTCTTTAAACTTTTGTTTAGTTTTTAATTTCAAGCTCGCTGAGCAACAAAACAGCGTTATTTACTCAGGCATGCGAGTGTCGCTTCCGGATTGGAGCAGCGATCTTAGCTGGCGCTGTTCATTCATTCTCCATCTGCTCTCTCTGAGCTCCTGTCGCTGCCCGTGGGCTGCTCTGGGCCTCGGGGATGCACAGTGAACAGCGCGGGCAGAACCTCAGCTTCCCGGGACAGACAATGCTGTGTCCGGAGAGGGCAGGAAGTGAGCCTAGTAAATAAGCGCGTACTAGGGAGAGAAAGAGGGTAGAGGAGGGACGGGGCCAGGCCGGCTGGAAGGGAAGCGTCCAGGTTTAAATCGGATGAGCAGGGAAGGCCCCGCTGGGGAGACGGCAGTGAGCAAGGGCTTAGTGTCTTTCTAGGGAAAGGGTGTTTTCAGCAGGGCAGGCCGCAGGAGAGAGGCCCGGGCCTGAGGGGAGCCAGCTCTGCCAGCTCTTGATACAGACTGTTTCGACCGATCTCAACAGTCCCAGGAAGCAGGTCCCCGTGTTATGCCATCGTTTTGAGGTAGAGGCAGAGTGCAGGGAGTTTAAATTACTTACTTACCCAAGGCCCTGTCAGCCGTTCTGGGTGCCTGGGACTTGAGCCCGGCGCTTGGCTCCAGTACCCTCAGTAGATTCTAGCTAGCGTGGCCAGTCTAGCTGCCTCCCAAGCACAGATCGGAAAGCGTATTTCATTCATTTATTTATTTATTTTACAAAAATTTAAGTGAAACTTACAAAAAGTTACAAAATCAACTTTTTTTTTTTTTCTACTGGGGTTTGAAGCCAGGGGCATTCTACTTCTGAGCTACACTCCCGGCCCTATTTTATTTTTCGTTTTGAGGCAGTGTCTAACTAGGTTGCTAAAGGTCTCTGAAATTGCTGAGGCTGGCCTTCAACCCGAGACCCTCCTTTCCCAGCTTCCCCAAGAACTGGGATGGCAGGCGTGCGCCACCACGCCCGGCTAAAATTAAACATCTTAAAGTGAGTATTTTAGCTGGGTGTGGTGGCGCACGCCCGTCATCCCAGTTCTCCGGAGGCCAGAGACTGGAGGATCTCAGGTAGGCGGTCAGCCTCAGCAATTTCACAAGGTCCTCTACAACTTAGTGAGACCCTGTTTCAAGACAAAAAATAAAATAGGGCTACGGGTGTAGCTTGGAGGTAGAACACCCCTGGGTTCCATCCCTAGTACCACCAATAAGTAAGTAAATAAATAAATAAATATAAAGCGAACAGTTCAGTGGTGTCTAACACATTCACAGTGTTATGTCACCACTGTCACAATCCAGTCCCTAAACTTTTTTTATCACCCCCAAAAGAAGCTCCAGACTCATAACGCACTAGCCCCTTATCTCCCCGGCCCCAGCCCTCCAGCAAAACCAGCCCGCGCGCTGTCTCTGTGGATCTCCCTATTCTGGATGCCTGGTACAAGTGGGGTCTTGTATTTCATTTGCTTTTCGACTAGGCATTACATGTTTGCAAGATGCAGGAGCGTGCGCCGTGGCGTCCTGGTTCGCGGGCACGGCCCTGTCTCCGTCAGTCTGGCGGGGGGCACGGCACCTGCTGTTCTTAGCTTTGCTCTGAACGGTGTGTGTCCTGCAGTTGTGGTACACGAGCCGGGTAGAGTGGGATGTTCCTGGGTTGCACAAGCATCTCTGGGATGTGCCCATCTGCCGGGCGGCCAGAGCTACCGGGGCATGGGAGCTCCGTGCCCCTCAGAGCTCCCCTTGTTGCTGTTGGTGCAGCCCCTTCCTGGGGAGAGGGCCCGCTCCCGCGTGGAGCCTGATCTGCTCCCGTGACAGGCCTGTGGCAGGATGTCCCTCCGTGTAGGTGTCTGGCGGCGTCCAGTCTTGCTGGGCCCTGCTGAATGACTTTCGGGACAAGGCTCCCTCAGCAGTAGAGCAGGAGCCTGCCAGCCGACTCAGAGGCCCGCCATAAAGTAGCTACCTTGTTAAGTTGTTAAGTAACAGTTACATTTTACTAACAAATACAAGAGTGTGTCGGGGCACCAGGCTCTGGCCAGAGAGAGTTGGTGTCTGTAGCTACCACGGTTAAGAGTCCAGGAAGTCCCGGCAGAAGCCAGGAAGGGTAGGCGTGTTGGTGCGCTGGCGCGGCCCCTCCCTGGGCCAAGCGGACGGTGTCCCTTTGGCCGCCTGACCTTGTGGGGAGAGAGGGCAGCGGGCCTGCAGCCGTGTTTGGGACGAGGACGTGCTGGCAGGCGGCAGGGCTGTCTGTGAGTTGGGAAAGCTGTCAGACTCCTATGACTCCCACGGAAGCCTTTCTTTCTCCTTCTTGTGAAGCCCTGTCGTCTCCAGTGCTGCTCTGTGGCTCCTGAGTGTCTTTCTGTCCTTGGGGACAGAGGAGAGGACAAACTTAAAAAAAAAAAAAAAATGGAGCCGGGCGTGGTGGCGCACGCTTGTATTCCCAGCACTTGGGAGGCTGAGACTGGAGGATCGCAGGTTCACGGTCAGCCTCAGCTACCTAGTGAGGCACTCCGCAACTTAGTGAGACCCTGTTTCAAAATAAAGAATAAAAAATAGGGCTGGGGGTATAGCTGGGAGGCAGAATGCCCCTGGATTCAATCTCCAGTACCGAAAAAAAAAAATGGTTTTACTCCACACACAGTAACTTAAGTATTTATGACCCCTGCGTGCCGTTTCAACTCGTTCCCAACGCTCAGGGACCCGGTAGGGGGCATATCGATCAATAACAGACATTTATCGTTTCTTTGTTCGGGGAGCATTCAAAGTCCTCTCTTCTAGCTATGTTGAAATATCTCGAGTATTCGTTGCCAACTCTGGTTTTCCTTCCGGGCGGTGGGACACTAGACGTGGTCTCCACATCCATCCGCTCCCCCGCCCCGTCCTTAGCTGCCTCCTCCCCTCCCGACCCGCACACCCGCCCAGGTGTGCTGACCTCGACTCTGTCCTCTACTGCTTCGAGGCCGGCGTGTTGGCCACCCTCCGCCCTGGAGAGATGGTGTGGCTTTTGTCTTTCTGTCCCACCCACTTCACTTAGCGTGAGGAACCATCGGCTTTGATGCTGCTTGGGGGACTTGGCCCCGCTTCCTGCAAGCTTGTGCCTGTGTGTGTGCGTGTGTGTGTGCGCACGCACGCGTGTGTGTGGGGGTACTCGGGATTGAACCTGGGGGTGTTCAACCTCCAAGCTATATCCCCAACCCATTTTTTTTTTTTTATTTTGAAACAGGGTCTCACTAAGTTGCTGAGGCTGACCTCCAACTTTCGATCCTCCTGTCTGAGCCTCCCGAGTACTGGGATTACAGGTGTGTGTCTCCACGCCTGGGCTGGACCTGCCCTTGGCAAATGCTGGGGGGGCAGGTGGGGCGGGACATGCCGTTGGCCTCTCTGCGCCCCAACCTCCTCCTCCAGGGTGTCCCCTTCTCTTCCTCACGATGCTGTCTCCTCCCTGACTAAGGAGAGACCCAGAGGAACCAGCTGTCCCGGGCTGGGTTTCGGGGAGTCTGGCTCTCCACAGAGTTCCGTGTGCAGGGGGCTGAGTAAGGGGCGCTGTTGGGTCCCCAGCCCTGGGGGAGAAGGAAGCCTGAGCAGACATAAGAGGGCTGAGCTGGGCCCACGTGGCCTGGCCGTCACGCCGTGGATCAGCCGTTGGACACCAGCTGGGGACGTGGCTGAAGAAGAGGTGGCACTCTAGCTAGGACAGCTGGCGACCTTGGTGTCCGGCCAGCTCTGCTGCGTGCTGTGTCAGGAGCCGTGACAGAGGTGGCTCCTGCGTGCACAGCAGGATCGGGGATCAGATGCTAAAGGGGTGATTCCACCCCATGCTCAGCCCTGGCCCTGCTCGCCAGCTCTCCTTGGAGGAGCCGGGGGATGGGGTGCCAGGCTGCTGCTCACACACTTCACCCAGGGGGTGCCTGTCTTCACTCAAGGCTCTTGCTGTGCCCTGTGGGCCTGCTTCTGGCTGGCACAGAGCCGCCCCGCCCGCCCTCCCTGGCCTCCCCGCAGGACACGGGTTCCCACGCATCCACCGGCCCCGCCACGCCCTCCCGGGCCTCCCCTCGGGACGGTCTGTTTCTGCGCTTCTCCTCTCTGACCAGGAAAGAATGTCTTGTTTTTTCCATCTGCTCTTCCTGCTCTTTTCCGTTAATAATCCAGAGCATGAAGCTGGGTCTTTGAACATGACTGTTCATGCCAGGGCTCTTAAAAACATGGCATGCGTCTTTGCATTGGAAGCTTTATGACTTCTGCCTAGGAGACAGGACCGGGGAAGAGAGAATGCCTGGGCCGGATCCTCCCGACGGCCAAGGAGTGAGGTTGGGCGAGCCCCCGCCTCTGCCGAGCCGGGGCGGCCCAGCGTCCGTGACTGTGGCACTGGCTGCCATTTGTGCCTGGACTGTAGCTAAGCTAGTAACCAGGGCCCGGCAGCATCTTTGTCAGTGGTGACAAGTGGTCTCTTTCCAGACCTCCACAGAAACAAAAAAAAAACCAAGCTCTGTTTTTAGTTACGGTTATGTTTTCAATGGCATATAGTAGTCATTTTTACTTTGGGTCTTCTGGAAAACATACAATTAGAAGCAGAAACAGGCAGCCGGGCGTGGCGGTGCACGCCAGTAATCCCGCACTCGGGAGGCTGAGATGGGCTCATAGGTTGAAGACCAACCTCGGGGACTTAGATTGGACCTGCTATCCTCCTGTCTCAGCCTCCCAAGAACTGGGATTACAGGCATGCACCTGGCTCAACTTGTATTAATGTTTGATCCTCCCAACAAAACTTTTTGTGTGTGTGTGTGTGTCACTGGGGATTGAACCTAGAGGCATTCTACCTCTGAGCCACACCCACCCAGCCCTATTTTATTTTTTATTTTGAAACAGGGTCTCACTAAATTGCAGAAGCCTTAAGTTGCCGAGGCTGGCCTTGAACCTGCAGTCCTTCTGTCTCAGCCTCCCACGTACGGGGATGTACAGATATGCGCCAGCATGCCAGGCTCCAACAATCCTATTTTATTATCCCCATTTTTCAGATGAGAAACGGAGGCATGGGGAAATTAAGTAACCTGCCTTGTCCATGTACGGAGTATCCGGGTAGGTGGGCTTTCTCTGGGGTTAGAGGTCTCATTTCTTGGCTGTCAACTCTTAAAACACCACGGATGTGTGTGTGTGTGTGTGTGTGTGTGTGTGTGTAGGGATACTGGGGATTGAACCCAGGGGCATTTTACCTCTAAGTTACACTACCCTAGCCCTTTTTATTTTGAAACAGGGTCTCACTATGTTGCTGAGGCTGGCCTCGAACCTGCAATCCTTCTGTCTCAGCCTCCCAAGTCCTGGGATCAGAGGTGTGCACCACCACGCTTTTTGGCGGGGAACTTCAGGGGGCCATGCGGCACTTAGCAGGGCAGGGGTGAGGCTGCCCCTTCTCTGATGGAGTCAGAGCGTGCTGGGAGCAGCAAGGACAACTGTGCAGAGGGTGCTGAGCCGGTGGCCAGGCCCTTGAGCGCTCACGTCCCACCGAGGGTGGGTGCTTGGGTGGTGCCCCTTTGTGCTGCTGCCATGGGGCGGTGGCCGGGAGCAACCCAGCCTGTGCAGAGGTTCTGGAACCAGACTTGGAGGGAAAGATGTCTCGAGTCTGCCGGCAGGCTGAGCAGAAACCTTAGCTGAGACTGAGCCGGGTGGGCACGGAGTTCCCAGGTGAGTGCTGCTGCCCGGGGCTTTTCTGTCTCCTCTGGTTTTGTTTCTCATTTTTCCCCTCACTGGGAAACCAGCTGGACGCAGGAAGGTGGGGGGCTTGGTGCTCCAGCCTTCCCGAGGGAGACTTTAGGATCCGCAGCGGTTTCCCAGTTTGGGGATTTGTGCGTTCAGATGGGGCCCAGTTCCTTCCTTGCCTTTCGAGTTCGGTGACTGCCTCTCTGTGTCCCAGGAGAGTGAGGACGGGTTATTCCCGGCTACTGGACGCCGGCTGGGAACATACCAGGGGCCTGCCTCCCTTCCCCCACACTTGTCTTTGTAGCACATGGAAAGTTCTGGAAGCATACCACGCTGCTGTCTGTCACTCACAGAGAGGGAATTTGGGTTTGTCCTGATCTACTGGTAGCCCGTTCTGGACCCCCGAGGCTCTAGTGCACCTGTCCCATCCCGCAGCCTGGGGTTGGGAGGCAGGTTCTCCAGCAGGCCGGGCTGCACTGCGGTGCTGGTGGTTTCAGGAGATCGGTCAGCCGTGCGTTTACTGTTTGTTCCCTGAAGCCCCCTGGACCAGGGCTGTGGCTTCCCTGTCCCCGGCTGAGTCGCCCATGTCCTTCCAGCAGGCGGAGCCGGTTGCGCTCGGGATGCGCTGGCCCTGGGGCTTTGCACCTGTGGAGACGCCCTGTTTCCCACGCACCTCGCACCTCGGCTCACCTGGCTTGCTGCTGATGCAGGCAGGCTGTGGGTGGAGAGAGAGCCGGGCCCGGCCTTCGCTGCCCCTTCTCCTCGACGCAGCATGGCGCTCGAGCTGGGCGAGCTTGCTTCTCGGCGTCCTGGGCCTCCTTTCCCAAGCTGGGAGCTTCGGGGTTGGGCTGTAGTCCCGGAGCGTGCCGGTGGGTCCCTGCAGAACCTGCTTCATTCACCGTGTGCACGGGGAGCGAGGCACCGGCTTCTGTGTTGAGCTTGGAAGCTTGCCTCTGCGCGCTCCAGAGCAGCCGGCGACACAAGCCAGGTCCCCCGGCAGCCGGCTGCCCCGCCCACGCCTGCCCGGGCCAGGCCCTGTGTGGGCACCGGGGTCTGGCTCGGTGACACGGGACTCCTCCTGTAGCACCCGGCCACCTCTTGCATGTCTGCTTGTTTAGACTGTCCTCCTAGTGGCTGACGTCACAGGGATGGGGGGATCGTCCCTCAGCGTGCAGAAGGGCTGAGGACCCTCCCCCAGCCGACATGGGCGGGGTGAGGGGCAGCTCTGGGCTCAGGACAGCTCTTCCGTACCCTCTGGCCACCCTGAAGGTCTCAGCCGGTTCCCCAGGGCACGTGGTAGGTTGGCTCTGTAGAAACAGATACCTGGGACAAAAGCTCTCATGAGCCAGGGCCGGGTGGTACTCGCCTGTGATGCCAGCAACTCCAGGAGGCTGAGGCAGGAGAGTGTCTGGTTCCAGGCTAGTGTGGGCAACTTAGCAAGACCCTGCTTCAAAATAAAAGGGCATAACTGGGCGTGGTGGTGCTCACTTGTAATACTAGTACTTGGGAGGCTGAGACAGGAGGATTGCAGGTTTTCGTCCAGCCTCAGCTACTTAGTGAGGTCCTCCACAACTTAGTGAGACCCTGTTTTTATTTGGGGGTGGGGGTGTTGGGGGTGCAACTCAGGGGCATTCTACACCCCCAGACCTTTTTATGTTTTGCTTTGAAACAGGGATTTGATAAATGGCTGACAGTCTCGCTATGTTGCTGAGGCTAGTCTTGAATCTGCAGTCCTCCTGTCTCAGCCTCCCAAATATTAGGATTATAGGCATGACCCACCACGCCGGGCTATGAGCCTATTTTCTAGAACCCTAAAAGGACAGTCTCAGTGAGCAGCACGGCTAGACATCCAGAGGCCACCCCGCCCTCAGGTAGTCAGAGATGTGAGGCAGTCCCTGTGACCGGCCCCTCGGCTGCTCCGTCTGCCTGTGTCCTGCCCTCGGCTGGGCTCGGGGGCCCCCCAGGCACGTGGGGGAGGGTGGCGGGCGGCCAAGCCACTTTCCAGGCAGTTTCCAAAGGCCCGTTTGTCTGGGGCCTGGCCCTCACGCGGCAGGGTGAACACAGGCCCCTTTGTGGACTGGCCAGAGGTCAGTTTTAGAAGCTGCGAGTGGACCAGAGCTGGAAGTCCCCCTCAGTCTCCAGCCCCCAGCCCTTGGCCGGCAGTGGGCGAGCGGCTGGTGGGCAGAGGCGGCTTTGCCCCAGTTCACAGCCAAGGAGCTAGGAAGTGAAGGTGGAGGCTCCTCCAGCGTGAACGCTCCTCGGGCCCTCCCGGTCCCTCTCAGCCTCCACACATCCTCTCCTCCACGGGACTGGGAACTCGTGCTTGTGTCTTAAAAATGCTGCGTTTGTGTGCAGCGGCGTGTGTGGGTCGGTGAGCGTCTACACTTGGACGTGCGCGTGACTCTCACTCCCCTGGAGCTAGGAGCCAGCCCGCCCCGGCCGGCCGGTCCCTGCCTCTCCCGGCTAGCGCCCACTTGCAGGCAGCTGTCTGTTCCGACGCGTCCTCCTTTGTTAGTTTTTGCCTGTTGTGAGACGTAACAGATCAGCTTCCCTGGATGCAGCTCATCTCGCTGTCCATGGCAGCTGCTCATACCAGACCGCAGAGCAGTCTCTGTCCCGGGAAGGAAGGTCTCCCTTCCGCAGCGCTCGGATCTGGAGCAGCAAGGAGGGAGGGGACGACGGTCAGGAGGGAGGAGAGCCAGTCGTCGGCAGAATCAACCTGCTGAGCTGTGGGGTGACGGGTGTCTCTGCCAGGTTGCCCACGTACCCTGGGATTCTGTGTTTGCAAATCTTCATCCTCACTGAAATTTACTTGCAACCCACAGATCAGAGCTCACAGCACTTTTGTGGTGATTTGGACATGCAGGGCCGTGAGGTCTGAATCCCCCAGCGTGTGCCTTCTTGCTCGGGCCTCACACCTGGACGGGCAGGTGTTCTTTTCCTGGCCTAGTGGCTCCAATATTCTTGCATGTCTATGTTTTTTTTTGGGGGGGGGTACTGGGGATTGAACCCAGGGATGCCCTACCTCCCTCTGAGCGACACCCCTAGTCCTTTTTATTTCTATTTTGAGACAGCATCTCCCTGAGTTGCCCGGGCTGGCCTCGAACTTGCAATCCTCTTGCCTCAGCCTCCAGAGTGGCTGGGATGACAGGCATGTGCCACCGAGCCTGGAAAAACTTGAATTTCAGATACACGACAAATTCTTTTTCAGATGAACATAAACCAGGCGACATTTTGGGGACTTACTCATGCTAAACCTCTGCTGTCTGCTGTCAGGTTTTCAGGGTCGCCATGATTTTTAGTGGCCTTGAAGTTGCAGTGGGGGCTGGGCCATCACCACCGTCCAATCTTAGGACGTTCTTGCATCCCAGGAAGAGACCCCGGACCCTGGAGCCGCCACTCCCTGCCCTCTCCCCACCCCGGCCTCCGAGTGTGTTTCCTGTCTCTGACGTGTTCATTGTTGTCAGCATCTTTGATTCCCCCCACCCCCCTTAGGAAAAATCCTGTTAAATTACTAGGAACAGGCAGGAGCACCCTCTCTCTGCGCCCTGGCAAAGCCAGTCTCGTGACTTCTGTCTTTGCCGGTGAGGTAAGTGACGAGTGGCCTCACCTTGTGTTTGACTGCTGGCAAGGCTGGAAGCTTTGGTGCCGATCGGCCATTCCTGTTGGAGGTGAGGGTTTGGACAGCTCGCTGGGCAGCGGAGGGACTGGACGTGAAGACCTCCTGCTTCCCTGGAGAGCAAGCGGAGGGCTCGTCCTGCAGGCTGGGCGGAGCAGGGCCCCGATGGGGAGCTCCCCGGAGGAATCCAGTGGCGAGCCCTTCCCGGGGCCGGCCGGGGTAGAGACTGCTCTCAGTGAGGACAGCAGGCTGGTGCAATGCCCCCGTAGCCCAGAAGGGCCTCAATGACTTCCTCTGCGGTTGCTGTAGCGTCGACATTGACTGGGGAACTGCAGAGCGCCGGGCGGAGAGGGCAGGGGCAGCGGATGTCCAGGGCGCCTCAGCTGCACCTTAGGGCGGGACCCATCTCTGGAGGGGACGGGGAGCGTCCACACCGTGGCTCCGTGTGGGACTTGAGAAGTGCTGGCGTGCTTGGTGCGTCAGGCCGGGCCCACGGGAGCCGGGAGCCGGGCCGAGCCGGGCTGGGAACTTGCAGAGCACTGGACTGCTGTGGGGGCCGCGTCCAGCTGTGCTCCAGGGGCTCGGCGCCTCCTTCAAACCTGCTGCCACCCACAGCTGTGTAGTGAGTCTACAGACCTCAGCCTTCGGCAGAGAAAACCCGTGCAGCTTGTGCCCCACAGCTCGTGCCAGAGGCCCCCGCAGGCTTGCTCCCTTCCAGCGCCCTGGCCTTGGCCGAAGCGGTGACCGCAGCCCCCTCTCCAGAGGAAGTGAGCGTGGGTTGTGGGGTGCAGAGGTGCTCGCCTGCCTTGGCTGGCCTGAGGGAGCCTTGTTATTGCTTTTTCTTTTCTTTTTTTAGAACTCAGTGGAATTCTACCTCTGAACTATACCCCCAGCCCTATTTTATTTTTATTTAGAAACAGGGTCTCACTAGGTTGATGAGAGTCTCACTGCTTGCTGAGGCTGTCCTCAAACCTGCAATCCTCCTATCTCGGCCTCCCAAGTACTGGGATTACAAGCGTGTTCTAACACACCGGCTACATTGTTTTTTCAAACCTCTCACACCAAGAACAGCTCTGTGTGGTGCTGTCCTGATGGGTACGTGTCGTACGTGTCTTTGTGTTGTCCAAGCCCACCCAGAGCTGACGCTAGTGTCACCTGCAGACTCGGGTGACAGTGACTTGTCACTGCTGTTCATTGGTGGTAACAAGCGTGCTACCCTGGCTGGGAAGCTGTGCATGTGTTGGGGGCAGGGGGTACATGGGAAATATACTTCCTGCTCAGTTTTGATGTAAACTGCTCTAAAAAACTAAATTCTATTTTTAAAATACCGAAGGAAGCCAGGTGTGGTGGCACACACTTGTAATCCCAGTACTTGGGAGGCTGAGACAGGAGATCACAGGTTCACAGCCCGCCTCAGCAACTTAGTGAGGCCCTCCACAACTTAGTGAGACCCTGTTTCAAAATAAAAGAATAAAAAATAGGGATAGGGTATAGCTCAGAGGTAGAATGCCCCTGGATTCCATCCCCAGTACTGCAGAATAATTAACTGATAAATTAAAAGAGCTCGAGGTGTAGCTCAGAGGTAGAATGCTTTTGGATTTAATCACCAGTACAAAAAAAAAGATATATATATATATGTATATATATATATATTCATTCTATATCATATATATACATATATATGTATTCACTCGGTATGTAGCAATGAAAAGACACCCATGTACCCAAGTTATTAAAGAAATGCAGATTGAAACCAGAGTGAGCTACCACTACATACCTATCGTACTAGATAAAGTTGGAGACTGTCTACGCCTAGTGTTGGCAAGGATGTGGAAAAATTGGAATGCTGATAAACTGCTGGTGGGAGTGTAAGATGACTGAACTTCTTCAGGAAACAGTGTAGCAGTTCCTTAGGAAGTTAAATGTATACCAGACGTGATACCCCAACCATTCCACTTTTAGGTCTCTACTCAAAAGAGAAGGAAGCGAATGTCTGCACAAACAGTTGTGCACAAGCACAGACCGCAGCTCCTGGGGAGCCGCCCCGCGCGGGAACCTCTCCTGTGCGCACCCACAGTGAATGGATAAGCTCTAAAAAACTAAAAATGGATAAGCAAAAGGGCCCCGCCCCGCAGCTAGATCCCGCACGACACTGAGAAGGAAGAGCCTCAGTGCCCACGAGAACCAAGGGGATCGCTAACTATGCAGAGAGAAAGACAAGCACGGACTCCAGATTTCACTCGTATAAACCCCGGGAAATACAAAGTGCCCTGCGATGACGGAACGGAGCAGGGGTCGCCTGGGGGTGGGTGAGGAAGGCGGTGGCCGCAGGTGGGGGACACAGGCTCTGGTGTGCGTGGGTGGGAGTGTTCATCTTCATCATGGTGGTGATTTCACAGGTGTACACATGCAAATGTCCAGGCCTGTCAAACTGTGCCCTTTAAATGCGTGCGGTTTATTCTGTGTCACATACCCCACAAAAGCCGTTTTTATGGGAGGCTGAGACCAGAGGATCCGGGTTCACAGCCATTATGAGGTCCTCGGCAACTTAGTGAGACCCTGTTTCAAAATAAACAATTAAAAATAGGACTGGGAGCCGGGCGTGGTGGCGCACGCTTGTAATCCCAGCATTTGGGAGGCTGAGACCGGAGGATCCAGGTTCTCGGCCAGCCTCAGCTACCTAGTGAGGCACTCCGCAACTTAGTGAGACTCGGTTTCAAAATAAATAATAAAAAAATAGGACTGGGGGTGTAGCTCGGAGGTAGAATGCCCCTGAGTTCAACCCCCAGTACTGCAAAAAATAAATAAATAAATAAATAAATAAATAAATAAATAAATAAATAAATAAAATAAAAATAGGACTGGGGGTATAGCTCGGAGGTACCGTACCCCTGGGTTCAATCCCTAGTACCACACACACACACACACACACACACACACAAGCCGTTTTGAACAAAGCGCACGCTAGCTGTGGCTTGGAGACGGCGTTAGGGCGGTGAGTCCCAGGGTAGGGATGTGTCTGTCCTGTCCGTCCTCTGTCCTCCTAAACGGTGCCCGCTTACCCCCCTCGTCCTTCTCCTGGCTTCTGGGCTGGATTATTACCGTCGTAGGCGCCACACTGTCCTCCTGTCCCCTGCGGGCGGGCCCGAAAGCCGGGCGGCCTCCATCAGCTCTGAGGGAAGCCCGGGCTCGCCCTTCTCTCTGTGTTGAGCTCAGCTGCCCGCAGCCTGGCCCCGTGTGAGCCTCAGTGCAGGACACCAGTGGGCTGCCCGGCCATCCTCAGCAACTTAGGCCCTCAACAACTTAGTGAGACCCTATTTCAAAATAAAAGGGTTGGAGCCGGGTGTGGTGGCGCACGCTTGTAATCCCAGCATTCGGGAGGCTGAGACTGGAGGATCCCAGTTTCCGGCCAGCCTCAGCTACCTAGTGAGGCACTCTGCAACTTAGTGAGACCCTGTTTCAAAATAAAGAATAAAAAATAGGGCTGAGGGTGTACCTCGGAGGTAGAATGCCTCTGAGTTCAATCCCCAGCACCGCAAAATAAGTAAATAAGTAAATAAAATAAAAAGGGTTGGGGGTGTAGCTCAGAGTTAGAACACCCCTTGGTTCAATCCCTGGTGTGTGCGTGTGTGTGTGTGTGTGTGTGTGTGTGTGTGTCTCTCTCTCTCACACACACACACACACACACACACACACACACACCCCTAGTTGGTGGTTCCCACTGAGAATTAAAAGGAGATCATTTACCTGGACCTGCTGGACCTGCCTGCTGGGCACATTATAGCCACAGCGTGGTTCTTCGGCTTCTGCCTTATAAACAGTGGGAGCCTTCGAAAGCTCTGGGTGGGTCGGGGGTCGACCAGCAAGGTATCGTGAAAATGAGCGAGGCCTGGAGGTCCTCGAGGGGCAGCCGAGGGCCTGAGGTCCAGCCAGGGGCTGTTTTCTGCAGTTGAAAGGCCTCACCGCTGAGAGGGCGAGAGATTGAAGATAGAGGGTGCAGGGCATTCGGACGGGCTCGCTGCAGGAGGGGCGGGGTCTTGCTTTCCTGTGACTCGGTTTCCTGACCCACTGGTGTGTCCTTGCCTTGCAGGAGCCTGCGTGAAATGCAGCAAAGGCGTGTTCGGGGCCGGTCAGGCCTGCCAGGCCATGGGGAACCTCTACCACGACGCCTGCTTCACCTGCACGGCGTGCAGTAAGTGTGGGGACCCGGGGCCTCGTGCATGCTGCACAAGCGCTCCACCCGAGCCACATGCCCAGCCCCACCGTGTCCTCCAGAGCCCCAACACAGGTGCTCAGAGTAAGGGGGGGATCACAAAGTACCCAAGATCAGCTGGGTGTGGTGGCGCACACCTGTGATCCCAGTACTTGGGAGGCTGAGACAGGAGGATCGCAGGTTCGTGGCCAGCCTTAGCTACTTAGTGAGGCCCTCTGCAATTTAGTGATATCCTGTTTCAAAATAAAAGAATAAAATAGGGCTGGGATAGTGGGGTGTATCCTGGAGGTGGAATACCCGTGGGTTTCATCCCCAGTACTGCAAAAAAAAATTAATAATAACAATAATAATAATAAATAATAATAATAAAGAAGTCCCCAAGATGACCTGTGACCTTGGTGATACGTTGAGCAGGTTCTGAGTGGCCCCTAACCGTGTCAGGTTGAGAAGGCACAGCAGAGGCCTCGGGTGAGTGGAGGCAGGGGAAGAGCTGGGGTAACGCGTCCGCCCATCGTCGGTGACCTCTCCACTGTGGGGGCCACCCAGCCAGAAGGCCACTGGCCAGGCGCTCACCTCAGTGGAGGCAGGACTCTGTAGCCCTTCAACTCCAGTCTTGGATTTAGAGGCTGCGTGTGTGTGTGTGTGTGTGTGTGTGTGTGTGTGTGTGTGTACACACGTACAGCGTATGCACTGGTGCTCAGTAGTGTGCACCTGCAGGCTCCGCACACACCCTCGGCCTCTCCGGACTCCAGCACTTGCGTCGTGGCTACTGCAGGAAGTCAGGAGACTGGATCCATGGCCAGTGCTCTCAGCTGACCAGTCCGTCATGCAGGATCTCTGCCAGGTCTGACCAGGTCGTGAGCGACGTATTGTTTCCTGGTCTCTACCCAAGATGAGTTCTGAGGGTCATCTGTGGGAAATGTCCCACTGCTGCTTTCCAGTTCTATATAGAAACTAGCAGCCGTCAATTAAAAGGGATCATTACAACAAAGCCGCAGGATGCCGGGGACAAAGGGGTCTTTCCGACCACCTGGCTTGGTGGGTGGTGGCCCTGGCAGCTCATTAGAGTTACCTGGGGGGGGGGGTTAAACCAGTGAGCTGCCGTCCCCAGCATCAGAACCTTTAGAGACCGGCACAGTGGTGCACACCTATAATTCTAGTACTTGGGAGGCTGAGAGAGGAGAAGGGCAGGTTTGAGGAGAGCCTCTGAAATGTAATGAGACTCTTGGTAATTTAGCAAGACCATGTTTCAGAATAAAAAGTAAAATAGGGCTGGGGCTGTAGCTCAGAGGTAGAACGTCCCTGGGTTCCATCCCCGGTACAAAATAAAAAATGTTCAAAGGTGGAACTCCTGGAATAAGGCAAATGCGTTTATTCAAAGCTCTGGGGCAGATGTGTTTCCTCAAAGCCTCTCAGGTTACTCCAGTGTGTTCTCAGGCCTGTGTACCCCTGGTTTGTACCTGGTGCCACATTCAGAGACTCCTGGAGAAGGGAAGGGGAGGGACCTGCTTCTTGTTGGTGTGGGACACAGCCGGGCACTCTCCTGATTCCAGCATAAGACTCACCAGTGGCTGGACCTGCCCCCTGGCCTGCCGGCCCCAACGGCCCAGATATAGGCTAAGCTGAGTTCTCAACCTAGCAGCCCAGCCTTCACTGTGATTTCCCCTAAAACACGAGCACGAGAGTTCATGCTTTGTGCGTTGGTCAGCGTTCACCCTTGTAGGGAAGGATTGGGAGAGACTTCGAGATGGATCAAGACGTCTACTTGTGTGTCTGCAGTGGAAATCCGGGCGCCATCTGGGCTGGCTCTCTGCATCTCCGTCCTTGCTTTGCCTTTGAGCTCTGTGAGGCCCTGTGACGTGGAGAATTCTGATAGTCACACACATCTCTTGTCCAGGGTGACATGGGCTGTGTCTGGTGGAGACGCTGTGGACTTTGAGGATGCTGGAGTGAAATAGAGATACCTCAAACAATGCTAGTTTACCATTGCATCTTTCTGTTTATTCGATTAAAGAAAGCAGCTTTCAGCCGGGCGTGGTGGCGCACGCTTGTAATCCCAGCATTCGGGAGGCTGAGACCGGAGGATCCGGGGTCGAGACCAGCCTCAGCTATCTAGTGAGGCACTCTGCAACTTAGCGAGACCCGGTTTCAAACTATAGAATAAAAAATAGGGCTGGGGGTGTAGCTCGGAGGTAGAATGCCCCTGAGTTCAATCCCCAGTACTAAAAAAAAAAAAAAAAAAAAAAAAAAAAAAAAAAGAAAGCAGCTTTCCCATGGGGCACAGAATAATTTGTTGTTGTCGTTGTTTTGGAGAAGGGGATGATGAGGCAGATCCGTTCAGGAATGTGACCTGGTTTGCATCTATTAAGCACTTTATTTCAGCATTCCCGATGGCCATATATGTGTGGGTCTTTGTATTCTGCCAGTCGCAACATCATCTTAGTGGCTTCCTCCTCAGTTGATGAGTCAGATAAAATCTCTGACGTGCTTGTGGCTTATCTGAGTGGGAGTAGGGATCGGATTGTCCTATAACATCCACCTTTGAACTTTGGTCCCTACAACTGTTTCTTGATTCACGCTCTGTTTACCAGGAGACCGCGCAACTAGGAAGTCGAGGCTGTTTTTCACCGTAGGCAGTTGCGTTTGGCCTCGGGAGGTTGTTGTGGGGGAAGAGCCTACCAGTGAGTGCCTAGGTCTTGCCGGGCAGCTGTAACCCCAAAGCACCACAGACTGAGTAGCTTATGAACATCAGGCATTTATTTCTCAAGGTGGCGGTTCCAGCTCCTGGCTCACAGCTGGTTGTCTTCCCTCCGGGTCCTCACGGGACGGGGAAGGGAGCTCTCTGGAGTCTTTCACAAGGGCACCAGCTTCGTTCATGACTCCCCTCCCAAGGGCCCTGCTCCTGATGCCCTCGCCTCGGAGGGTGGGCTGTCAGCTCATGGATTTCAGGGGGACCCATTGCACATGAGCCGGCCGGCTCCACCTGCGGCTCCTGGAATGGCTCTCCATTCATTCCTGGCATCGAGTTCGTGACCAGAGCTGGTGTGGGCTATCTTGGTTTGGCAGTTAAGGCCTTTGTGGTCCAGGTCCTGTCTTGTCACTTCTTACTTCCTGTCACAGTCAAGCTGAATTTCTCTTTCCCACTTCCACGTGTCCAACCACACTGTTCCCTGGAATCTCCCACTCAGGTCGTGGGCTTACACCCGTCCCGCCTAAAGCCCCATCTCACGCGCTGTCTCTTGCGGGGAGCCTTCTCTGTTCCCCTTTACTCCGGAACGTGGCCATTCTGCTTGCTTGTTGGCTTTGCCATGCTTCCATGCCAGCTGCAGGCCTGTGCACGAGTCAGCAGGGGTGGGGGGCTCGTGTGCGGAGGGGCCGGCGTGCACCCCGTGATGTCACCGTCTGCCTCCTCTGCAGTTCAGGGAGCAGTTGGCCCGTTGGAGAGCCAGGCGTGTGCCTAGCAGCCACCTTGGGGCAGCTGAAGTCACTTGTCTTTGTTTAGTTAACGCGTTGCTGCCTCGTAACTTGGCTCTCAGCGGAGGAGGCGGTGCCAGTGCTCCGTTCCGACTCTGTGGGTCCTGGACTTCCCTGGGGACGGCACGGTGCGGGCTGGTGCGTCCAACCCGCCCAGTTCTGAGAAGAGAGAGTGGGGGCAGAGAGCCACTGAGACCTCGTCCAGGCCCAGGATTGGCTCTGGCCCCGCAGTGTCGGGGCTCCTAACTCTTGGCTTGCCTAGAGCTTTGCTGTTTTTCTGGTTCTCCCTCCTTGGTTTGTTTCCACCTAGCCAAGCAGAAGGAGGTGTTTACTTTGTTCTTTATTGTGTTTTTATTGTTAATAGAGACTGATTAGACTGTGTCTTTCTTTCTTTTTTTTTGTACTAGGGGTTGAACCCAGGGATGTTCTACCCTCCAAACCACACCCCAGTCTTTTTTATTTTGACACAGTGTCTCACTAAGCTGCTGAGGCTGGCCTCCAACCTGTTACCCTCCTGTCTCAACCTCCCAAGTACTGGGTTACAGGTGTGTGCCACCATGCTCAGTTTATTGGGTTTTTTTTCTTTTCTTTTCTTTTTCTGTGGTACAGTAGGTTGAACCCAGGGGTGTTCTATCTCTGAGCTACACCCCCAGCCCTATTTCATTTTTTTAAATTTTGAAACAGGGTCTCACTAAGTTGCAGAAGGCCTGGCTAAGTTGCTGAGGCTGGCCATGAACCTACCATCCTCCTGTCTCAGCCTCCCAGGTACTGGGATTACAGGCATGGGCCACCATGCCGTGCCTACTGCTGTATCTTTAAATTCACTTATAGCCGGGCGTGGTGGCACACACCTGTCATCTCAAGTACTTGGGAGGCTGAGACAGGAGGATTGCAGATTTGCAGCCAGCCTTAGCTACTTAGTGTGGCCCTCCACTACTGAGTGAGACCCTGTTTCAAAACAAAGAATAAAAAATGGGGCTGAGGGTGTAGCTCAGAAGTAGAATGCCCCTGGGTTCTATCCCCAGTACCACAAAACAAACAAACAAACAAACAAACAAACAAAATAAAAAGGGCTGGGGGTATAGCTTGGAGGTAGAATACCCCTGGGCTCAATCCCCAGTAACACCCCCCCCCCAAAAAAAATTCACTACCTCGTCTCCTTCAATGTGTAATTTCCATCCAGCTTGTTGTTCCTCTCAGGCCTTTAGTTTCCGTCTCTTGCAGTTCATTTGGGGCTCTTCACATACCGCTGTGTCTCGACTTAGGAAATACCGCAGTAACAGCAGCAGCACGAGTTCAGTGCCCTTCTCTCTGCTCTCCTGTCGGCGCCAGGTGCGCTCTCTGCGTGGCTCTCCTGCCTCTTGGCGTGCCTGGTGGTCTGAGTGGATGCCGGACTCATTGCAGTGTTACCTCGTTTAGCCCTAGATAGCTTGTGTTCCTTAAGTCCTCTGACCTCTGTTCTGGAGTGCAGGTTTTGGAACAGTGATCTTTCCAGTCTGGTTTTTATGACTTATTAGATGCGTTCAGGGCAGGGGCTTATTGTTCCTCGCCGTGTGTGTGTGTGTGTGTGTGTGTGTGTGTGTGTGTGAGACTAAGGATTGATCCCAGGGGTGTTCTGCCTCATAGCTACTCCCTCAGCTCTATTTTTTTAATTTTTATTTGGAAACAGGGTCTCGTTAGGTTGATGAGAGTCTCACTGCTTGCTGAGGCTGTCCTCGAACCTTCGATCCTCCTGTCTCGATCTCCCAAGTACTGGGATGACAGTCGTGCGCCACCGAGCCCGGCCTGTTCCTCACTTTGGGGGCTGGTGGGAGTGGGCACTGCCTCTCGCCCTGTGAACACAGGCGGGACTCTGGCTCTTCCTTCAGATGTTTGTGCCCGGCCTGGGTGAGTGAAAACCAAGCGCATGAGCTGGCCGCACTCTGCTGGCAGCTCACGGGAGACCCTCTGCACGCCTCTGGGGTTTTGTCTCTGCAACAGTCTCGAGGTGATAATGGCCTGGAACGGTGGGAATGGAAAACAAAAAGGGAATGCGTTTATAGAACCGTAAGGCAGAAAAGACCCGGGAGTGACGTGTGAGGGGGAGTGGGTGGGAGCTGGGCTGCTCAGAGTGCGTCACTGAGTTGCCGAGGGCCTCACTAAGTAGCTGAGACTGGCTCCAAACCTGCGATCCTCCTGTCTCAGCCTCTCAAGCACTGGGATTACAAGTATGCACGCCCAGCTAGAGTTTTTCGTATTTAGAAATATTTGTGTATAACTTTTTTTTTTGCTACACCCCCAGTCCTATTTTTTTTTTTTTTTTTTTAGTCTTTATTTTGAAACAGGGTCTCACTAAGTTTCGGAGGGCCTCACTGAGTAGCTGAGGCTGACGGCAAACCTTTGATCATCCTGTCTCAGCTTCCCAAGTACTACCATTACAAGTTCATGCCATACCCCATACTGGGAGGTTTAGAAATTTTTGTAGTAATTTGACATAGATACTATGTATCAGTTGACTTGGATAATAAGCAGGAATGAGGCTTGGATTCTGTTTCTTTGTTTTTCTGTGGTACCAAAATGCACGGGGGGGGGGGGGGGGGGGGGTTCTACCTCCAGGCTACACCCCCAGCCCTATTTTGTTTTTTTATTTGGAAACAATCTTACTAAGTTGCAAAGGGCCTTGCTAAATTGCTGAGGCTGGTCTTGAACCTGGGATCCTCCTGTCTCAGCCTCCCAAGTACTGGGGTTGAGTGCTTGGCTGTTTCATTTTTCTATATTGCATTTTACAAGCCAAGAGGTCTGACAGATGGAAATTAAAAACGGCCTTCACAGCTGGCCCTTCCCCACAGACAACTGAGAGGAAGTCGTGGCATGGCGAGGAGGGTGTGTGATTTTTAGCTCCTGTGGGTTTCGTTGAGGAAACTGACAGCCGTTTTGCCGGCTCTCAGCCGCAGCAACTCATGACAGAGGCCTCTGCTGGCCCCCACTGAGCTCCCTTTTTGTGCTGGCCCTGATACCTCGACCAAGGACCCAAGGGTTAGGGGTTAGGTGCTGGGCCAAGGCCTCCTTTCTGGGAAGGGGCAAAGGCCAGGGTGGACCCCAGCCCAAGAGCCGTTCTGCTTTTCTCCTCTTGCCACGTTTCTGGGCCCGGTGAGACGCAGGAGCCTGTGGGTCCAACTTGTGTATCTGTGCATTTGATCAGAGCCAGGCTTGTTGGTTTCCTTCTGGTGCGTTGTTATTAGCAATACCTTTTATATTTATTTATTACTTATTTATTTATGTATTTGTTTTGTGGTACCCGTGATTGAACCCAGGGGCATTCTACCTCGGAGCTAGCTACACCCTCAGCTCTATCATATATATATATATATTCTATCATATATTCTATATATATTCTATCATATATATACATATACATATATATGTATGTGTGTGTGTGTGTGTGTGTGTGTGTGTGTGTGTGTGATGGAAATCAGAGGCATTCTACCTCCAAGCTACACCCCCAGCCCTAATTTTTATTTCTTATTTTGAAACAGGGTCTTACTAAGCTACGGAGGGCCTCACTAAGTAGCTGAGGCTGACTGCAAACCTGCGATCCTCCTGTCTCAGCCTCCCGAGTACTGGGATTGCAAGTGTGCGCCCACCATGCCCTGCCGGGGTCCAGCCCTAGCAGGAGTTGGGGGTCCGTCAACAGGTGGGGAATGAGACGAGGTCGTGAGAACACGCACACCAAATGTAGTGATGAAGCATATCTACTTTATTGTTCACAAGCAGCTGTTTTAATACTTTTTATTTGGCAGCGAAGCACATAAAATAGGAAAGTTTATGGACAGGTCATCAGACAGTTTGACGATAGCAAACTTGTTTTTTTTTAAAGGTTATACATCAGTATATAATGATTTTATTTTGACTCTGGTACAAAGCAGTGTTAAAGATTAATGAGGAATAGGCCTGTGTACATTGGTCTAAGCTAGGGAGTTTTTTGTAAACCACCTGTTGTTTTTGTCACCTATAGTCTGTCTTTATTAATGTGTCCTGTGAAGCTCTAGAGAGACACTGTGGGAGTTGGTAAAGGCTGTCTGTGCTTTGACCCTATAAAGGGGTACCAGATACCCGTATTCTTATAGCCTTCTTTACCCATACATATGATTGTAGACCTAAATGTCTTTGGCTTAGCTATTTTGTTTTCTATATCTGTGTGCTGAGGGAGAACATAAGGGTGATTAGTAACTACATCCGAATTACCTTGCAGAGTCTGTTTTCTGACTAATGTGTGTAAGTGATTAGAGAATTCTTATGTTGTTTGTCTGAAGGCACTGTTTTGTCGGCTAACATCAAGAGGTTGTTATCTGACTGGCCACCACCTGTTTTTAAGAAACTTTCTTTAATAATAAGTGTAAAAACAAGACCCGAAGTACCCAGTGTTCCCATAATATAACATAATGTAAAGCAGGATCCTTTCTTGGAAGTGTCTGCCTTGCAGGATTCCACCGGACTGGACCAAGCCTTGCTCATGATCCAACTTTTAAGTAGCTGTGGCAACACCTGGCTTAGCAATACCTTTGAAAAGTTAACCTGCTCTGGGCTGGACTCAGAGGTGCACACCTGTAATCCCAGCGAATCAAGAGGCTGAGGCAGGGGGGTTGCAGGTTTAAGGCCAGCCTGGGCACCTTAGCAAGACCTCATCTCAAAATAAAAAGGATGGGGGATATAGCTTAGTGGTAGAGCACCCGTCGGTTCAGTCCCCAGAACTGAAAAGAAGAAGGAGAAGGAGGAAAGAAAGAGCGAAAGAAGGAAAGAAAAGAAAGGAAAAAAGTTTACTCTGGAAAAGCAGTTTGGAGGAGGAGATCAGGTGGAGTTTTATACAGCGACGCCATTGTTCCCTAGAGGCCTGAGGCCCACGTGGCCACCAAGTACTCGATTCACACTTGTTCAACACTGGAACGGATGGGAGGCTGAGACAGGAGGATCGCAGGTTTGCTGCCAGTCTCAGCTACTTAGTGAGGCCCTGTTTCAAAATAAAGAAAAAAAAAATAGGGCTGGGGAGTACAGCTTGGAGGTAGAATGCCCCTGGGTTCAATTCCCAGTACCGCAAAAACAATAAACAAAAAGCTGGAACTGAACTTCTAACATTATTTAATTTAAATTTATGTATAAATAGCCAGTACGATGTCTGATAGCCACGGTGGTCCTCACAGGTAGGAGAACACCATCCCAGGACTGCTAGTTCTTACTTCTCTTTTGGGACCTGCGCATGGCTGGGGAAGCCTCGTGGGCCTTGCTTGTCGGCAGGTGCTTGGGAACCGACCCTGGCGCGAGGTGTCACAGCCCCTCGAGAGGCCAGTATTGCCGCCGGCAGATTCACTCATCGGCTCCGTGGCTCACCTCTCCGGGTGGCATTCTTTTTTTTTTTTTTTTTTTTTTTTTTTTTGCGGTACTGGGGACTGAACTCAGAGGCATTCTACCTCCGAGCTATACCCCCAGCCCTATTTTTTATTCTTTATTTTGAAACCGAGTCTCACTAAGTTGCGGAGTGCCTCACTAGATAGCTGAGGCTGGCCGCGAACCCGGATCCTCCGGTCTCAGCCTCCCGAATGCTGGGATTACAAGCGTGCGCCACCACGCCCGGCTTCCGGGTGGCATTCTAACTGCTCTTTCTCTCCTTAATCGGCACTGGCTTTATTGGGTGCATTTTTCTCTTTTCAACTTAAGGGGCCCTGAAGGCAAATATAAAATATTCATCCACTGCCTCTACGGGAAGTGTCTTTTTGGAATAGATTCTCTGTGCGTCTATCAGTTAATATTTTATGAACTGCGTTATAATAGGAAAATGAAGAGCACCTTTGAGGTCTGTGTCCAAAACCCAGGAAAGACTAGTTGGTGAATGTGTAGCCTGCGTGTCACCAGGTGTTTCCCGGTGAGGGGGGATTCCTCTTCTAGAAGCAGGATGATTCTGAAAACTAGGGTGTGTGTGTGTGTGTGTGTGTGTGTGTGTGTGTGTGTGTGTGAGCTATATCTCCCACCCTATTTTATTTTTGATTTGGAAATAGGGTCTCGCTAAGTTGCTGAGGGCGTCACTATGTTGCTGAGGCCGGCTGCGAACCTGTGACCCTCAGTCTCAGAGTCCAAGTACTGGGATTCCAGGTGTGTGCCACCACGCCCGGCTTAAAACTAGATTTTCAATCTGGTTTCTCGATCCCACACGAGCCCTCACCCCAGCGTTTTTATTTTGGATGTTAATTATCCAGGCGTGGCCTAGGTCTGAGCACTTGGGTTTGACCAAGATGAATTCCATCCAGTGGAGGTGTTGGTTCAGAGACCAGCCTGACTTAACTCACTGGTTCCAGAAGCCTGGCCCTGGCCTGGCTCCCCACACCTCCCGCAGTCAGAAACTCGGGGACAGGGTCCGGCAGTCTGGGGTAACAGACCCAGCAGGCGGTTTGGAGGCTCAGGCCTGAGGACCACTGGTGCGGTGCGCTGGGGCTCCCCTGGACCCGCCCATCAGCTGTGTTAGCTGTGCCACGGTCACCGCCGGCTCCTTGGCGTCACACCTCTAGACGTGACGTCTGTCCCCACCTGAGGGGGCACAGCGGAGATGACGATGCGTGAGAACGCCAAGACGTCCGTCATGTTTCCCTGGACTGAGGGGGGTGTCCCTGAGACTCATACGTTGAAGCACTAACCCCAGTGAGGTGGCGTTTGGAGCTGGGGCCTGGGGTGATCAGGTCACCCGGGTGGAGTCCTCGTGTGTGGGACTGGAGCCCTTAGAAGAGGCCAGAGAAGCCGGGCGTGGTGGCGCACGCCTGTAATCCCAGTACTTGGGAGGCCGAGACAGGAGGATCTCAGGTTCGAGGCCAGTCTCAGCAATTTAGCAAGGCCCTCAGCAACTTAGTGAGACCCTGTTTCCAAATAAAAAGTAAAATAGAGGTGGGCGTGGTAGCGCACACCTATAATCTCAGTACTTGGGAGGCTAAAACAAGATTGCAGGTTTGAGGACAGCCTCAGCAAGTCTTGAAACTCTCATCAACCTAGTGAGACCCTGTTTCCAAATAAGAAATAAAATTGGATGGGGGGGATGTAGCTCAAAGGTAGAATGCCCTTGTGTTCAATCCCTAGTACCACCAAAAAAAAAAAAAAAAAAAAAAAAAGCCCAGAGAAGTAGTTAGTTTTCTTTGCATCCTGTGATCCCACAGCAAAAGGGATGCCATCAGCAAACCAGGAAAAGGCTGCCACCAAGGACCTGGCCCTGTGGGCACCCTGATTTGGGACTTCCCGCCACCAGAACCCTGAGAAATAGTGACTGCTGTTCAAGCCACCCAGCTGATGGAATTTTATCCTAGCAGCCCAGACAGAGACATTCCCTCTGGTCTGAGAGTGGCTCCTTCTGGAACGGACAGTGAGAGACCACGTAGCGTGGTGGGGAATTTATCCCTCACCCCCCAGAAAGAGCTGGATCTGAACTCCAGCTCCTGTGCATACCTGCAGCTGCCTGCAGAACATGGACCTCTTTAGTCTTCGTTTCCCTGTTGGCAAGGTGAAGATGGAGTACAACTCCACTGGAAAGTTCAGCGGCTAAAACTCACCACGTCTTGGTCCTGGCTGCAGCTTGGCGCCACCTCGTGGCGGCCGTTGATGGCCGCTTCCGCCGGCCTCCCTGCTTCTCGGGATAGTTGCTTGGGGTTTCCTCCCTGGGCTCACCCTTGGGTCTCCCCTCTCTGGGAAAGTATAAATATTAGCCTTTTTCCAGGAAGCTGGGAGCAGTCACCAGTTGAATTGTATCCAATGTGTGTCATCACGAGGGGCGTGTGTGTGTGCGTGCGTGTGTGCGTGCGTGCGTGTGTGTGTGTGTGTGTTACTGGACACTGATCCCAGGGGCATTCTACCTCCCAGCCTCAGCCCTCTTCTTTATTTTTTGTTTTGAAACAGGGTCTCGCTAAGTGACTGAGAGTCTTGTTATGTTGCCGAGGCTGGCTTTAGATCTGGGATCCTCCTGTCTCGGCCTCCCGAGAACCGGGGTTACAGGTCTGTGGCACCACACCTGGCTTCTTCCAGCCCTTTTTAAGCTGCACGTTAACATTTTCTTTTTACACTGCTCCTGTGTTTTTCCCTCAGGCCGGAAGCTGAGAGGAAAAGCCTTCTACTTTGTCAATGGCAAAGTGTTTTGTGAGGAAGACTTCCTGGTGAGTCTGTCCTGCCTCCCCTCCCCTGGGCTGGCCTGGGATTACAGGCCGGTGCCCCCATGCCGACCTAGACTTGAATTTGAACTTATTTTATTTTGTGTGTGTGTGTGGTCCCAGAGATTGAAACCAGGGGCATCCTA
This sequence comes from Graphiurus murinus, assembly GCA_004027655.1. NCBI lineage: Eukaryota > Metazoa > Chordata > Mammalia > Rodentia > Gliridae > Graphiurus > Graphiurus murinus. Next base: position 19,315 of record PVLC010010425.1, on the reverse strand, counting down.
CCTCCGAGCTACACCCCAGCCCTGCTTTATATTTTATTCTGAAACAGAGTCTCACTAGATTGCTGAAAGCCTTGCTGAGTTGCCGAGGCTGGCCTCGAATCTGCAGTCCTCCTGGCCCAGCCTCCCACGTTTGAATGTGATTGAAGTCCTGTCCTTAGTGCTCAGGGTCTGTGTGCCCTTCGCTTCCATTTGAGGAGCGGGGATGACGGCGTGCCCTCAGCATTGCCTGGAGGAGCAGAGGTGCTCCTAACCCTGAGCGCACGTCGGAGCCCCTCAAGGGCTCCTGGGCCTCGGCTGCCGGCCCTGTTCCTGAGTGGCCCATTCGGCAGGATTTCCGTCTCTCACAAGTGTGCGGGTGGAGCCGGGGCACGCTTCTTGGGGAGCCCTACAGCCGGGGACTCGGGGACTCGAGCCTCTCTCTGTAGTCCCCTAAGTAGGGCATGTCGTGGGCGCCCCGTGGTTGGGGCAGGGCCACGCTGTCCCCGGGAAGTGACAGATTCCTGCGGCTCAGCTGCCCTTCTCCCTCGCCCTCTGCCTGCCTCCGCAGTACTCCGGCTTCCAGCAGTCGGCCGACAGGTGCTTCCTTTGTGGTCATCTGATCATGGACATGGTGAGTGGGATCGGCGGAACCGGAGCACAGCGTCTTGTGTGGAGGGTCCTCGGGGGACAGAAGAGGCTCACGGGGCAGTCGCCTCTGGCTTGGGCTGTGGGCGCGGCCGCTTGTGCGGGCCGGCTTTTGATGGCGTCTGCATCCTTAACAGTACAGACTACACTCGGCCAAGGTTCCCTCACACTCCCTCCTCTGCCGGGCTGTCTGCATCGCCCTGGCCTCCCTCTGCCTTCTCTGGGACCCTCGTGCATTTCAGGGGAGATGCCAGGTGTGGCCTGGCATCCGGTAGTCAGAGGCAGAAAGTAAGACAAACACACTTGGCCCCGGGGTTCCGCCCAGCCCAAGTCGTTCCTGCGGATCAGCGCAGCCCTATCGTGGTGTAACTTTCTAGGAAAGAGCTAGAAGGACTGTCCTGCTCTGGGCAGAGATTGGGAAGGAGCCCTCTTAGTGCCCCCAGCTCACCCAGCCCGAGGGGCTTCAGGGGGAGAATTCCTGGGGGTCCCCTCCTGTGCACTCAGCTCAGCCGACTCATCCTGCGGTCCCCGCCTGTCTGGGTCTCCGGGGCGCCTGCTCCATCCTGCCTGGGCAGCGTCCTGTGATCTCCCTTCCACTGTCCCCTCCCCCCTGGGTCTCCGTTGAGTCTTGCCTCTTCCTTGTCCCCCCAGATCCTGCAGGCCCTGGGGAAGTCCTACCACCCGGCCTGTTTCCGCTGCGTCATCTGTAATGAGTGTTTGGACGGCGTGCCCTTCACTGTGGACTCAGAGAACAAGATCTACTGTGTCCGAGATTACCACAAGTAAGGAGGAGGGCGCGGCGGGAGCTCGAGGGGCCTCGCTGATCTCACAGAGCCCCGGGTGGACACGGCATGAGCAGCAGCTGTTTGTACCGCTGGTCCGGTCAGCGAAGGCAAAATGGCTTTGAGGGTGCGGCCTGGGCGCCGGGAGCTGGCGGTGCCAGGAGATGGGGACTGGAGAAAAAGTCATGTTTAAGCCAGGCGTGGCTCGAGGCCACCCTCAGCAATTTAGCAAGACTCTCAGCCACTTATTGAGTCCCTGTTTCAAAAATCAAATCGGGCTGGAGGTATAGCTCAGAGGTAGAATACCCTGGAGTTCAGAAATTCCTAGTACCATAAATAAATAAGTAGCCATGTTTAGTGAAAAAGGATAACGCCAGCCACAAACCCCCCCGCACTCAGGTTGCTGGCGAGGGCCCAGGAGTCGTCCCTGGCCCGTGGCTCCAGCTCGGCCTGACTTCACCCGCGGTGGGTTCAGGGCTGGTTCCGCCAGCTGGCTTTGCCCTGGTTGCTCAGTGCCGTGCGGTCAGCAAGTGGCCAGGACAGCCCTTGTTCCCTGGCGGGTATGAGGAGGCCCGCATCCTAGTTAGAGCGGGCAACGGCACAGAGCTGCGCAGAGGAGCCAGGCGTGCGTCTGTCTGAGGCCGTGGCCCGGGCATGCCTCGGAGTGCTGGGTCTCGCCTGGGCCTCACCCCCGGAACAGCACGGCACACACGTGTCTGCCTCTTGGTCTCCCCAGGGTGCTGGCCCCCAAGTGTGCAGCCTGTGGGTTCCCCATCCTCCCGCCCGAGGTAAGATGCTGTGGACACGCTCCCGGGTCTTCTGAGACATGTCCCCTGTCCTGCGCTTACACCTGTCAAACTACCCAGAAGTCCCGGCCTGGGATGAATACCGTCACCCCTTCCTTCCCAGCCCCGTGCCTTCTCGGGCCTCGGTGTCCCACGGCCAGGTCCCACTCGTACGTGACCCCCAAAGAGCAGGCGGGCGGTGGCACTTGTCCTGCACTCCTTTTGTCTGGCTTTAGTGTTGACTCGCCTTCCGGAAGGTGGCCCTGCCCCTCCCTCCTGCTCCCTCACTCTTCCGTAAATCTGTGCCTCCACAGTCGCTAGCTCACTAACGATCCCAGCCCTCTCCTAAGGCCCCCTGGACGCCCTCTCCACCCACGCCCGTGGCTCCCAACCTCCACGTGTCTTGCTTCTCCTCCATCCAGGGCTCCGACGAGACCATCCGCGTCGTGTCCATGGACAGAGACTACCACGTGGAGTGCTACCACTGCGAGGTAAGCCCCCAGCCGGGCCCCACTCGCACCCTGAGGTGGTCCTGGCCCCTCGAGAGTCCTGCGTGCAGCTGCTGTCCCTGAGCTGCAGGGCTCGGCGGGTGGCTGGAGTGTGGGTGTCGGCTGCCGTGGGGCGTGCAAGTCTGGTGTGTGGTGCCCCGGCGGCAATCTGAGTTCAGGGGCTCCATCTCAAGAGCTCCCCAGGGATGCGTAGCCAGTGGCATCAGGAGCGGATGCCTGTGCAGAACCCCCGGCCCCTCTGCGGGGTGTGGGCCGTGCCCCTAGGTCAGGCTCTCCAAGAGCGTTTGGGCTTGCTGGACACCCTGCCTCCCCGCAGGACTGTGGCCTGGAGCTGAATGACGAGGAGGGTCACCGATGCTACCCGCTGGAGGACCACCTGTTCTGTCACTCCTGTCACGTCAAGCGGCTGGAGAAGGGACCCTCGTCCCCAGCCCGCCACCAGCACCACTTCTAGCAGCGTCCCAGTGGGGACGAGGAACCTGCAGGGCTGCAGAGCCACCTCCCCGGGTGGGGTGGGGTGGAGGGGCCGAAGGGGCCAGCTGGCACGGTCCTGCCCCGGTCCTGCCCGCAGAAGGTGCGGTGCCTGTCGGGTGTTTGGATTTTCCAAGTGCTGGTCTCCGGGCCCCACCCCCTCACCGGGGTACTCAGGAAGATGCTTCAGCTCGTGCTCGGCCTGGGGCTGGGTGGGTGGGTGGGTGGGGGCAGCAGATCCCGGTTCAGGGAGAGAGGTTTGCCGGGGGTCGAGTTTCACGGTGTGCGTGCCTGAGGAGATGCTCCTTCACACACCCACGCCCGAGGCATGAGCCCCGGCTTACTTCCTCCGCACACCTTCAGTTCTTCTGAGGATGGCTGCAAACTTCCATTGCATCATGGGAAGGAGGGCCCTGGGAGTTGTGCTTTGTATCCTCGGAAGGACTTGCTTAGGAAACCAGAGCCGAGATCGCTGGCCAGCAAGCCTGTGCACCCGACCGCTCTGGGTGCCCTGTCGACCCCCATCACCCCCATCCCTCTGCGGGCAGCCGGGCCCCGCCCCATCCCAGGGAAGCGTGCTTTGGGAGGAGAACTGGGTGCTGGCGCCAGGTTCTTCTTCCGCCTGCTGGCCCACGTTGCCTGGCGCTCAGGAGTGCCTGAGATTTTGGAGCTGCTCCGGCGGGGCAGATCCCAGGTCCCGCCTGGAGACCCCCTGGCACCTGTTCCAGCTATTTAACGAGGGCCTTTTTGGAATCTCGCCTGCATCTGGAGCGAGGGCCCCGATGAACCAGGAGGGAGTTGTGCGTGTGATCTCCAGGCCAGCGCGAGCCTCCGACGCCGAGGCCTCTCGCCACGTTTGGCACAGGTGTTGGGTTTGAGCAACCAGTACAAGGTACACAGCTTTGGTCTGTTGTTTTTAAAAATTCTGTCCACTTTCAGTTTTCCACACGCAATGAATACCTCACTGATAGAGTTTTGCCAAATCCCAGTGGGAGTTTGGCCGCCACGCTGGATCCGGGCGCCTTCAGCGGGTGGTCAGAAGCCGCCGGCTGCACATCACACAGGAGACCCCAGCTGGCGGCCGGGCCACGCCAGCCTGACCCGGGTGGCAGGGAGGGGGCTGATGGAGATTCCACGCCACAGCCTTATGCGTCGGGCTTGCTGGCCCCGGTGGCAAGAGGACCTCGTCCTGGCAGACCACCTCTGCACCAGAGAGACAGGTGCGCTCTCCAAGCATGGTGCAGAGGCCCATGCTCCAGACTGCTGGGCATCTCAAGTGTAGAAGCTGCAAAAAAAAAAAAAAAAAAAAAAAAAAATGAGTGAATTAAGTTACGTTTGGTAGAGCTCTTGCCTAGAAGGTGCAAGGTTCAGTCTCCACCTCTGCAAAAGCCAAACACAGACCCCCAAAAGACAGGCTGCCCTTTGCCCTCTTGGCCCTAGGGGAGGCCCTGGCCTGCAGCAGGAGGGCTGGGCCGTGGCAGCTGATCTCTTCTCACACCAGGTGGGGGGACAGGGCCCTGGGCTGTGGAGAGGGGTCAGCAGGACCCCTGGGCGGGAGCTCGGACTTCTCCCTGGACCTGCTCTACCTGCGGGCCACATGTTTGGAGCCACGGTCAGGGAGAAGCACAGAATCAGCACCATGGAGTTTTTTCATTCCCTTTGGTCAGATGTCACCCCTCAGTCGGTCCCCGTTCCCAGGCTGAGCCCCCTGAGAGCCAGAGAGTGTGGATTTGTGGCACAGGGAAGGCACCTGAACCGGACCCCTCTCCAGGCGAGCTGAGCCATTCGGGTCAGCTCTGCAGGGCGGGCGGGGGTCAGAGGCAGCCGGCGTGTCTTGTCTCAGCCCGTGCTCTCGGCCTTGCTACCCAGGGCCTTGCCAGCGTTCCTCTGCTCCGCCCCTAGTCATGAAAGGTGAAGATTGCACTGGCATCACTGTCAGAAGTCGCAGGGATTTGTTTGCAAATGAAATAGTTTAAAACTCTTTGATTACCTTTTGGAATGAAAAATTTAAAGTGGCCTTGATAGAGGTGATTCAGATGTGCTTGCAAATGTATCTTCTACGGTTGATACAGTAAAGGCATTCATTTCCAGATGTGCTAGGAAGCCTGGAGGTGGCCCGCGGATTCTGCACTTCCCTGGGGAGGGATCTCAGATTAGTATTGTTTCTCTCTCTCCATCTCGGGCCCTTGCACAGAAGCCATGCGAGAGGTTCGCCTAGCTGGTATTTAATATGTTCTATAAATTATTAGCCAAATAGAACTGTAGTGGGGTTGTATTTATGGGCACGTAGGAAGAAAACACAAGGACTCTCTGTAGACCAGGACAATAAAGTTTGTTTTGGGAGTTTAAGCAAATAGCCTTTCCAAGTTTCCTGGGTAGCTCTCGGACTTTAGATAAAGGCAAGGAGGTTCAGCCAGGTCCCAGACACCAAAGTCGGCCTCCACGCTCCTCCTGGGCTTCATTTTGCCCTTGAGGGGTTTTTGTTTTTGTTTTTTGCCATCTCCTGGTTGTGTGTGTGTGTGTGTGTGTGTGTCTCTCTCTCTCTTCCCCCTCGCTTGGGGAGTTCAGTCCCTGCCTGGGTGGTCTGGAAGGCCAGGAACCCAGGCCGGGCCAGGGCAGGATCCTGTCACTTTGTAGTCCCCGACTGTCCTTCATGAAGAGCGGTTAGCTGGTCTCCCACACAGAAGGGCGGTCAGTCCTGGCCGGGCGTTGCCTGCCGGGGGTGCAGGCGGTGCTGGGGTTTCCACTCTGTTGATGTTTGAATGACCTTGGGGCTCTGCCCTTGAGTCCAGGGCAGCTGATAGGATGACCAGGCTCGGTCATGTAGCGCGTTTCCATGGGCTTGAGCCACACTTAACAACTTGGAAAGCAGGATCGGTAGGACGTGAGGGAATTATCTGGAACTCAGTCTTTGCCATCCACAAAGGGGTGCTTCTGTGCACCGCTCAGGCCGTTGAAGGCCGGCACTGCACCAGTGGCCCTGGGCACCCTGCAGGGAACGCCCGTGGACCTGTCCCCGGGCTGCAGCTGCCTGGTGCACTTGTTCAGACGCTGAGCTGGGCCTGATGACGCACACCTGTGATTGCAGTGCCTGGGAGGCCGAGACAGGAGCACCACAGGTTCGAGGCCAGCCTCAGCAACTTAGCGAGGCTCTCAGTTACTTACTGAGATCTTGTTTCAAAATTTAAAAAGTGCTGGGGGGTGTAGCTCGGAGGTAGAGTACCTCTGGGTTCAATCCCCAGCACCAAAACAAACAAAAAGGCTCTGCCTGCCAGGAAGCCAAATTTTTTTTTTGTACTTTCCTTTGTCAAGAATCAATCTTAATTTCCCAGTTAGTATTTTTTAAAGTAATATGAAAAAATAAAAACCAGGAGTAAAATGTACTACTAGTTATCTTTTGTTATGAGCCCATATCTTTTGTTATGACGGAAGTGGGAAGTCTCCGTATAGTGTATGAAAGTTTCACTGTTCAGGGAAATTACTTTCCTCTGTGTCTCTTCTTTCACTCTGAAGTTGTTTGAAGTATTGTGCCAATAAAACTGCATCAATTTGTAGGCTATTAAAGTGCTCTCTGCAAACTATACTGTGTCTTCTGTGTGTGGAGTAATCAAACAACACTTCTCTACCTGGGGTTTTTCTTCTTTTTTGGGGGGGAGGTGGTGCTGGGGCTTTCTACCTCTGAGCTATACCCTCAGCCTTATTTTATTTTTTTATCTTGAAGCAGGGTCTCACTAAGTTGCTGAGGGTCTTGCTACATTGCTGAGGTTGGTCTCGAACCTGCCATCCTCCTGTCTCAGGGTTTTGTCTTCTTTTAGGAAGCTAGATTCTTTATTTTATGTTACTTTATTTTTGGTACTGGGGATTGAACCCAGGGGCATTCTACCTCTGAGCTACACCCCCAGCCCTATTTTTAGTCTTTATTTTGAAACAGGGTCTCACTAAGTTGCGGAGGGCCTAAGTAGCTGAGGCTGGCCGCAAACCCAGATTCTCTGGTCTCAGCCTCCCAAGTACTGGGATTACAAGTGTGCGCCACCACGCCCAGCTCCCATTTTTTATTTTGAAGCAGGGTCTCACTGAGTTGCTAAGGCTGGCCTCAAACCTGTGATTCTCCTGTCTCGACCTCCCAAGTGCTGGGATTACAAGCGTGTGCCACCGTGCCCAGCGTAGAGTGCTGGATTCTTAAAGTAACACGTGTTCAAACCTGTGAAGAGTCTGAGATCTTACCCTAGTTAGAAGCTAACGAATTAGCCTGCTGTGGTTCCCTGGATCCTGGCAGAAGTACAGGAGCTCCTAGGCCAGGGCCAAGGTCTGTGACTCCTGGCACTAGCAGTGTTTACACTGCCCGTGAGCCCCACAAAGTGAGCTTGATCACGAGGGGAACCCATGCTCAGGAAACCCGTGTCTTTTAGGGTGGGCACTGGGCCTGCCTGGACATTGCAGAGACAGACAGACAGACAGACCCTGTCTTCCAAGACCGTCCACGAACGGCGGTCTGGACCCAAGGCAGTTGGTGCCTGTCTCACAAGACGCTCAGAAACCCGACGGCCGTTGGGAACCGCATCCCAAGCCCCGGCGGTTTCTTTCCTGGGCCCTGAGCGTCGACACGGCCACAGTCCTGCCACAACGCTCATTTGCTTCGGGCACCTGTGACTTTTCTTTCCTGAGGTTCTGGCCCCAGGATCCCGGAGGCGAGTGGCACGCAGGGAGGTGGGAGTCCCCTCTCGCTCGGAGTGTGTGGCCGGAAGGCTCCGGTGGGGCCATGGCGTGGCCCTGCCTTTCGCTGCACCCGTGCTTGCGTGAGACTTCAGTTCTCGTGGCTGTCCGGGTGTCGCAGGAACACTGAGCCAGCTGCTGCGGACGGGGGATTTTCCAATCGTGGGCTCCTGTTTCCCAATACCAGGCTGGATGAGGGAAAGAGGCGGGCGGGCGGGGCCATAGCCCTGATACGGATCGTGCTTGTGTTTATGATGTGAACTTCCCTGTTGGGGCTGATTTCATTCCACCGACACAGCACCCCAGAACCTGGGTTGGGAGGAGACAGCTCAGTCCCAAGCAGGTGAGAGCCAGCCTTGGTGTCAGGGCCATGTTGGGGGGAAGCAGTGGGGAAATGGGGTCTGATTCTGAGTTCCATGATTGAAACAGCTGTGTCAGCACTAGCTGGCAGGGTGTGCTCTCCAGGTGTCAGATGTTATTCCAAGGAGCCTACGTTCTTATTTTATGGGCAAACTGTGGGAGAGGGCTCTGCTTGGGCTGCCTGCCGCAGAGCCTGGGACTTGACCTCTGCCTGCTGGCGAGTCCACAAGTCCATCCTGCAATGTATTGCTTCCTGAAGCTGCGGTCAGCAGAAGCACGTCACAAAGCTGAGCAGCTTGTGGCGAAGCTGAGGAACTCACCGCTGATGTATTTTTTTTTTTGTTGTTTTTGTGGTACTGGAGACTGAACCCCAGGGGCATTCTACCTCTGAGCTACACCCCCAGCCCTATTTTTAAAATTTTTACTTTGAAACAGGGTCTTGCTAGGTTGATGAGAGCCTCACTACTTCTTTGGCTGTCCTTGAACTGTGATCCTCTCGTCTCAGCTCCCAAACCCTGGGATTACAGGCGTGTGCCTCAGTGGCTTTAAACAACTCAAGTTTAAGGTTTGGAGAAACGGGTCCCGAGGGCTCCTGTCAAGGCTGTCAGCACATCTGAGTTCCTTCCAGAGCTGCTGGGGAAACCATCCTAGGCCAGCTTCTGGAGGCGGCAGGCACGTAGTGGGATTACGCTCTGCCCCATCTGTTGTTACCTTCGGGTCTTTGACCTGCGCCTCTTCCTCTTGGTGACCTTTGTGACCATATGGGGGGGGGGTTATCTAGATAATCCAGAATAATCTTCTCCATCTCATGATCCTTAATCCAAAAGCTCCTTTGCCTCCTGCGGTAAGAGGCTCACAGGTTCTGGGGATCAGGACTCAGACGCCTTGGGGAAGGCGTTATTCAGACGCCAAGGGAATTCCTTTTGGATAGAAAGGAAAGGATCCCTGGGATGTTGGTGCCTTTTCTTCAAGCACCGCTAAAAGTAAGGTTTGCATTTTCCCTGGCTCAAAACAGGAATGTACTACACACAAACATGACTGGAATCTGGTGTGAAAGACAGAGGAGGCCGAAACTCCTGAGAAAAAGAAGCCAACGTGCGGCCCAGAGGTTACAGGCGTGTGACAGCCTGAGACGCTGCTGCTAGTTACACACACACACACACACACACACACACACGTTTGTCACACTGAACAATTACTGTATGCCAGGTACTGCTGTAAGCCTTTTATTTGGAGGGATGTGTATGCGTGTGTGTGTGTGTGTGTGTGTGTGTGTGTGTGTGTGTGTGTTAGTAGCCCACGGGTATTATACCTCTGAGCTACCCACAGCCCTATTTTGCATATTTATTTACTTTTGTGGCACTAGGAATTGGACCCAAGGGCATCTATCTCTGAGCTACACCCCAGCCCTATTTTTTTTTTTTTTTTTTTTGCGGTACTGGTGATTGAACTCAGGGGCATTCTACCTCCGAGCTATACCCCCAGCCCTATTTTTTATTCTTTATTTTGAAACCGAGTCTCACTAAGTTGCGGAGTGCCTCACTAGGTAGCTGAGGCTGGCCGCGAACCCGGATCCTCCGGTCTCAGCCTCCCGAATGCTGGGATTACAAG
>PVLC010010424.1:25809-50725 GCA_004027655.1 Graphiurus murinus | reverse complement strand
TGTGTGTGTGTGTGTGTGTGTGTGTGTGTGTGTGTGTGTGTGTGTTACTGGGGTTTGAAGCCAGGGGCATTCTATTTCCAAGCTACACCACAGCCCTATTTTTAATTTTAAAATAGGATCTTGCTAAGTTGTTGAGGGCCCCTCTAGGTTACTAAGGCTGGTCTTGAACCTGTGACCCTCCTGTGTCAGCCTCCCAAGTACTGGGATTACAGGCATGTGCCACCAACCATGCCTGGCTTAAGCCCCACCTCTTGATGTTTCCACCACCTCCCAATAGTGCCACCTGAGACTAAGCCTTTAATACATGGGCCTTTGGGAGACATTTAAAATCCAAACTGGAGTTTATCTAGTGATCGCTGAGGGGAGTGGGGGGGGTCTCCACGAATCAGAAAATAAGCAAAATGATGGAAGCTGATCATCCTGAGAAACTCTTTATTGGAGGCCTCAATGCAGAAACAAATGAAAAAACAATTGAAGCAACATTTGGAAAATTTGGATGCATAGTGGAAGTTCTTTTGATGAAGGGTAGAGAAACCAACAAGTCCAGAGGTTTCACTTTTATGACTTTTGAAAGGCCTGCGGATGCTAAGGATGCTGCCAAAGATATGACCGGAAAGACTTTTAAAAACAATTAAAGTAGAGCAAGCAAACAAACCATATTTTGAAGGAGGTAGAGGGAGAGTACCATCTCTTTCAAGAAATAGAGGTCCACCAAAAAATCTGAGAAGTGGGAGAGGAGGAAGTGGAAGAAGAGGGCGTCCTTCACATGGAAGACATTTGGATGATGGTGGATATACTCTTCATCTCAACATGAGTTCTTCTAGGGGACCCTTTCCAGTTAAAAGAGGTCCATCTTCAAAAAGTGGAGGTCCTCCTCCTAAAAGATCATCATCTTCTGCCCCAACAAGAATCAATACTGGGTTGGGAAGACGAGTTTCACATAGGAGAGAGAATTATGGAGGTGGACCATGCAGAGAGCCTGTCTCTTCAAGGAGAGATGACTACATGTAAACAAGAGATGATGGTTACTCTGCTAAAGATGGTGCTTTAAGTTATTCAAGCCGAATCTATCCAAGTTCCTGAGACACCAAGGATTACGTTCAACCACCTAGAGTCTATGCATACCGTGATTGTGGCCATTACAGTTCTCGAGATGAACATTACTCTAAAGGCTATAGTGATCATGATGGCTAGGGAGGGGGTCGTGATAGAAATTATTCTGAACATCCAAGTGGAGGCTCTTACAGAACTTCATATGAAAGTTATGGGAGTTCCCGAGATGTGCCACCTGCTCGAGGGCCTCCACTGACTTATGGTGGAAACAGTCGCTATAATGATTATAACAGCTCAAGAAATGGATATGGTAGAAGTCAGAAAGTTACTCAAACAACCAAAGTGATGTCTATTCAAGTGGTCATGAGTGTGGAGGTAGACAAGAACAAGGGCTTCCTCCTTCTATGGATAGGGCCTACCCTGCCTCTCGTGAATCATACAGTAGCTCCAAGTGTGGGGGTACAAGAAGAATTCATGGAGGAAGTCGATCTGAAAGAAGACACCAAAGCAGATACTAAAAGTAATACCCAGTTGTTCACCAAACTACTTGGCCCAAGAAAAATAAAATGCTATTTTTCATGTTTTTTAAAAAAATCCAAACTGTAGTACTGCCCAACATTCAGGGAAAATGATGACTGGAAGGTGCCTGTTGGATTTAACAAGAATGTCATTAGTGGGTTTTTCCAGAACTTTTTAGTGACATACTGGAGCAGGTGGTAGCCCTGATGAAAATAGAAGAATCAGGAAGAAGATAAGGATTCTTGCCGGCACTGCTTCTGTTAACTATTGTGCTGGAAGCCCATGCATAAGACAAAACAAATAAGTTTAAGGGTTAGGAAGAAACCAAAGTGTCATTACTTGCAGGTCATATATTTCTTCCTAATAGAAAAACCCAAAAGAATCTATAAATTATTGGCTATAAGAATATGTAAAAAGTAGAGTTTGATTTATGTTTTGAATGCTGGGTACATGGGATCTAATGCAGTGCTCTAAATAACTATGATAAAGGACGATTATTATTCCTATTTTATTAGGGAGGAAATTGTGGTGCAGAAAGGTTGAGTAACTAGAATGGTCACATAGCCACCTGCATAGCAGTATGAGAAATTGAGGCCAGGCAGTTCAGAATAAGTAAGGGCCCATACTCTAACCTTGCTCAGACTGTCTTCAAAGGCAGGAGCAGATATCATTAGAAGGAACCTAGGAGACAAGGAGGGTTTTCCTTGTCACATTTTTAATGTGGATAGGAGGATTTTGAGCAGGTGTGAATGATGGGGAAGAGAGGGACTAGTTGATGGAATTTAGCTATTAGAGGAGGCAAAAAGAAATGAAATCAAAATTTGACTGGAGTTCAATCTTAGGAGAAGTGACCTCTCTTCTGCTGACATGAGCTCCAGGGTTATCGTGTCTGAAACACAACACAGAGTTTGGCGTGGGCATTTCTGGTGTTATTCTAATTCTGTTGATGAGTGTTCTCTGCACGTTAGAGACAGCGCTGCATTTGGAGTTGTTCCTTTAATTTTTGTGACAGGTGATGCAGTTTCTCTGGCCAGAGGCTTCTCTTAGGTCAGCATACATCTCTCACTTAGTTCATCCAAGCGGTGCCTTTGCAGAGGCTTAACTGTAGGGAAGATCTGTCAGAAGCACGTGTGTAACATTTTTGAGTCATTCTATTTAGTTGGCTTTAGGACAAAATAAAAGCTTCTTAGCCATGAATAAGAAATATCTGACATCACCTTCTTTAGATGCCTCAGAATAGCCTGGGACTGCTCAAGTTTAATGATATGTAAACAGGAAATGTAAAACTTTATAGATTTTAAAAAATAAGATCAATACTGTTTAGCTGGCAGTTGGCACAAGAAAGATATAGTCAGGTACCAACCTCTGACGAGATGGGCGTTCACGTAATTGCATGTCACTGATGAATCGAAGTGTCTCTGGATTTCATTACGTCTGTAGCTGCCTAACGACACTAGTAGGCATCCCTACAAAGAATGTCACCAAACATTGTTTGGATGTAAAACAGGTTTTGATGCCTTCAAACAAATGCCAAAGGAGTTTGGCAAAAGGCAGTCTGGCATGTTCCAAAGTAGCAGCCAGCCAGTACACTGTTTCCTTGGCTCTCAGCCAGTCAGGTACATGCAGAATCTGAGGGGCTGCTCCTGTACCCCACCAGAGTAACACTTAGGACAATGCTCCAGATGTGAAAGTATTCAAAAATTGAGTAGAGCAGGCCTAAGTGGCATATGATGTGCTCCAGGATTGATTCAGCTCCTTTGTCAAGATTTCTCAGGAGTCTCCGTGGCCTTTTGTCAGCATAGAATAGCAAGATGACAAAAATTTTAAACTCACAGGTTATGTAGAGTATGTCTTGGTCATGGGTTCTGTATCATGTAACTTAGCCAGGCCTAGCAGAGTCAACTCGGACGGCATAGTTGCCAGCTTCTGGGGGCTTGAACTGGAACCTGCTGCACCTGCTACATCAGCAATTATAGAAGTAGGACAAGGTCTCCCACAAATATGGAAATAGACAAGAGCAGAATTCTAATAAGAACTGCAGTGTTCTGATAGGCCAGAGAAAATGGGGACTCTAGGAGCAAGTGTCATTGGTTGTTTTCAGGGAGAGAGTCAGCTTCAGGGACGGAGAAAACCACAAGAGGGGAACACAAACACCCAGTTGCTAAATTAGAGCTAGATTGAGCCTGATAGAGAACTCAGTATTGACTAGGTCTTCTTAAATCCTTTCTTTCTCCCAAGATCCCAAGTTTCTGAATCTCCTACAGCCTGGAGAAAGAGCTAAATCTAAAAGTGACAAATGTTGTTGAGAATCCAGCATGGAGGTTGACACAGGGAACAAGGCAAGCCCACATCTCCCTGCTCCGTACAAGGCAAGGTGGAAATGTTTTCCTAAGATAGGCCCAGAAGTCCACTGGCCAAAAGAGATGAGAAGGAGCAGTGCTTTCCCTCTCTAATCCCTTAGTGTGAAATTAACGGATGCAGAGATAGGCACTAATGCAGGTGGCCAATGAGAATATGACTCAGTTTCCCAGCCTTGAGAGGTCTGTGCACTGGAGTGTAGGCCGAGTGGGCCTTTGAGGAAAGCACATGGTCATTATCTGGCTAAGATAACACATCATATAAATAAGTAGTCAATGATTCTAACTAGAAGGTCTAGAAAATAGAACACCTTGTAAAAATACAGGGATGAATGAATGGTAGTCATTCCTGTGTCATCAGTGACCTTTTAAGATCGTATTATGGTTAGTTATATCACTGTACTTTTCAAATAGACAAGATGTAGTTAGACACCTGCCTGAAGGGCATATTTTTCATTGACTTTTGATTATCAAAAATGGAGATCTTTTTCATGCCCAGACTATCACCAAGGAAACAACCTGGCTAAATTCCAGAATGCCATGTGACCAGGCAAACTCCTGGAACCCTTCTGACTGCCAATATTAGATATGCTGTTTCTGTGGCCTAATGTGTTTTCCTGTATAAGTACTTCATGGGAAAATTTTTACTCTAGATCAAATAGGTAAGAATGAATCATGATCACCATGTATGGAACACTTAATAGACAGTTCATGGTGGTGTATGCATGTAATCCTAGTACTTCAGAGGCTCCTAATACAGGAGGCTTGCAGGTTTAGAACCAGCTTCAAAAACAGCAAGACCCTGTTTCAAAATGAAAATGCTTGCGGTGTAGCTTGAAGGTAGAATGCCTCTGCTTTAATCCCTAGTACCAAAAAAAAAAAAAAGAAAGAAAGAAAGAAAAAAGATATCAAACACTGTGCAAAGTTCCAAACATAAATAATCTTATTTAGTTTTCATAAATCTTTAAGGACAAACTCTCTTCACCCATTTTTTAGAGGAAACTAGGCTTTGAGAGTCAAAAAGCTTACCCAAGATCACCCAGTTAGTAAGTGTCAGAGCCGGAATTTGAATCCAAAGATTTTGACTATATGGCCTGTGATTTCTACGGCCTTTCTCTTTCCATTTTGAAATTCACTAAGAACTAAAACCATTTTTGAAATATTAGAATCATTTTCTAAGGGAAATATCTTACAAGGCAATTGTGTAAAAACTGGGGTAATGGAAGCCTCAATTGAGTATACATGATGAAAATTACAATACATGGAAATATTAAGCATAAAGCCCACTCATGCCATGTTGAGAGAGGCTTGTATAAACTGTCATTTGTGATATCTGAGACTCCTCTTAAAAGATAATTTGCCTTTTCTCATCAGATTGAAAAACTCTAATGACCTAATTTCTGGCCTGTTTGAATATTAAGATAGCTTCCAAGGGATGAGGTCAGTAAAGATTTGCATCTGGGCATATAAGCTATAGAGTTGGAATAAAGTAATCTTTCGGGGGGGGGGGACAAGATGTTCAAGTCTTTAGTTTCTCTAATGTCTTTGTAACATTCAGGTACTTACATATTTTTGTTTGTTTGTTTGTTTGTTTTGGTACTGGGGATTGAGCCCAGGGGCACTCTGCCACTGAGCTACATTCCTAGACCCTCTTATTTTATTTTGAGACAGGGCCTCACTAAGTTGCTGAGGATGGCCTCTAACTTGTGATCCTCCTGCCTCAGCCTCCAGAGTTGCTGGGGTTATAGGTATGAGCCACTATGTCTAGCTACCTATGTTCAGGTAATCTTAAAGGTAAAGTAGATGAAGTTGATTTGGGAATACTATGGAAATTGCCACCAATTACTATATTAAGTTTGCTATGGAGTGGATATTTATGTCCCTCTAAAATTCATATGCTGAAACCTCCCCCGCTATGCGATGGTGTTGGGAGATGGGGCTTTGGGGAAGTCATTGGGTCCTGAGAATGGAGTTTCCATTCTTGGAACTGAAGACTTCATAAGGGGCTTAGACCAGAGATCTCTTCTCTACCATGTGAGGACATAGCAAGAAGGTACCATCTATGAACCAGGGACAGACACTGAAGCTACTGGCGTCTTGGTCTCAGCAATTTCTAGCCTCCAGAACCGTGAAAAATAAACTTCCTGTTATTTATAAGCTACCTGGTTTATGATATTTTGTTATAGCCTCTGGAAAAAAGACTAGTATATACCTTATTGTTTTGTTGTTTATTTTCATAGAGAAATGATGGAATAGCTATAATTCCCAGGTTTTTCCCCTGTGGAAGAAAGCCCTGTGCAGAACTTTATATTTTGCACTTTTCAAGGAATTCAAAGACAATCTTCATTTCCATCACCTCATGTAACTGCCTTTGTTTGCCAAGGCAGGTTGTTAAGTGCACAGCACCTGTCCAACCAGGCGGGCAGGAGCCCAGAGGGGCGCGTGGCTGTCTAAGCACTCAGTCAGAACTTCCCATTAGGAGACTCAGCCAGACTGAGTACCTGCCTGCATCACTTCAGGGCTTCTCCTGCCTTCATTTGTTACCCTGCTCTCATTAGGAAAACTTGCTTTAGTGACCTCTTACTGTGTTAATAGAGAATAGATTTCTTCTCCCTATTTAGTTCCAGGCCATTATTCTCTCTCCACCTGTCTCAGATTCTGCTCTCTTTTGTTCAGTATCTCTTATCCAGCATGGCACCCCACCTCCCTCCCATGGAACCTCAAGAGTCAGTGTGACGGGAAACTGCAGGATCTCCCTTGGCTTCTCCATGGAGTCAAACCATGCCAACCTTTCATGCTCTTCCTCCTCTACCTTCTCTCTTGGAGTGGCATTTGTGATGTTACTGAGCTTTGCTGAGAGGTGGTGTTGCATTTGACTAAGAGGACTTAACGTGCTTGCTTTTTCCCAGCTTAGGGTCTGGTCTCCACAAAACCTGAGCATGAAGCTGGAGTTTCACTGAGCCCATCTGTGTGTTGGCTCGTTCATTCAGGGCTTTGGAGTCATCAACACTGTCTGCATTCCCACAAAGTAGTGCTGAATTATATAATAAGTCATATCAGTATACAGTTCCTCAAGGAGAAGTAAACATAAAAATAAACAGGTTGGATGTCGAGTCCAGTAGTAGAGCACATGTGTAGAATGCATGAGGCCCTAGGTTCAAACCCCAGCATCCAACCCCACCAAAAACCAGAGTCCGTAGCATAATTTATAAATGGGGTGCCTTTTTTCTCCTATTCTTCTTCATACCCTGACTCTGGATATAGGATTTTTGTACCAATTTCCCTGGTTGACCCTTCTAGCCCACCCTAGTTCAACAAATTTTATTTATTTTTTTTCTTGCAGTACTGGGATTAAACCCAAGGGCATTCTACCCCCACCCTCAGTCCTTTTTATTTTGAGACAGGGTTTTATTAAATTGTTGAGGCTGGCCTCAAATTTGTGATCTTTCTACCTCACCTTCCCAAGTAGCTGGGATTACTGGTGTGCACAGTCACACCAGGTTAATTTCACTTAGTTTTTTTCAAAAATCAGTGTTGTAATGATCACACACATTTATTCTTACCCAGTCTGCCTAAAACTATGCCAGTAAATCTATTAAAGAAGTTCTGATTGACAACAGACATCAGCTGTCGACTTTTTTTGTTTCCCCTATTCAACTCTCCCTGAGAACATCAGGCTACCAACAGAGTTCTCACACTCACTCATTCACTTATTCACTCATTACTAAGACACATTGGAGGCTAGAATACAACAATGAATAAAACAGTCTGTGCTCTGGAGGATTTACAATCTGGAGAAGCCTTTCGTTTGCTCAGTGTTTCCTGATTATGGTCTTCAGGTGTTCTCACTTGCAGTCTGCAATGGCTAGGCACCAGGGTCCCTGGTGGATCTTTTCAGACAGCATTGCTTGGGCTCCTCTACAGACTGACTCAATCAGAATCTCCATGTGTCACCAGCATGGTGTTGCCGGGCATGGTGGCGCACACCTGTAATCCAGTATTTGGGAGGCTGAAACAGGAGGATCGCAGATTCACAGCCAGCCTCAGCAATTTAGCAAGACCCTCCATGACTTAGTGAGAACCTATTTCAAAATAAAATAGAGCTGGGGGCAGAGCTCAGAGGTAGAATGTTCCTGGGTTCAATCCCCAGTACAAAAAAAAAAAATCTCATGTCTGTTTTCCTCTAAAGTGTTCCAAATGATCTGATGTGCTGCCAAGGTGTTGAGAAGCACACTTTTTTTGTGCAAGATATACTGATTCAGTCAGCCTATGTCTCCACTTCAGTCCTGTATAACCTTGTGTTTCAGTTGCCTCGCCTTCTCTGTCGGGCTCCCTGGATTGCTCTGGGTATGAATCCTAACCACCATAAAGCCTGCAGCCTCAGTAGCATCAGCAGTGGAGTTCCCTGGGAGTAGGTTAAGGTCAAGTTGCCACTGAATGCCACAGTTGGTTTGTTGGTTCAGGCACCACCTATTCTGGTTCTAAAACACTCTCTGCTTTCCTATTGTGACTACAATGTTGAAAGTCTGAACAGCCCTTCATGTTTTCATCCTTAAGTAAAAGGATGTCGTGATGTTTTATCTAAAGGGCTTTTAAACAGAGACCCAGTGCAAGTTAAATACAGTGGCAGGAGCCATTTCATAACGGTGGCATGCTTGATTTACAAGTGAAGTGGGGACTGTTGGCTCGGGGACAAAAAGGAGCTGGCGGCGTCTTCTTAATTCTGTCTGCCTGGTGCTTCTGTCATAGCTTTGCCAGTTGATCAATTTCCTCTCAATGTAGCCTCTCCTTCATTCCTTCCTTCAGTGAATATTTATTGGATACCTACTTGTGTCAGGCATTCTTGGGGCTGTGGATATAGTGGTGAAGAAGGCAGAGTGGTTCAGTCTATGTCTTTGAGCCTTCCTCAGAGAAAATGTAGCTCCTAAACTAGATGCAGTGGCACATGCCTGTAATCCCAGTACTTGGGAGGCTGAGACAGGAGAATCACAGCTTTAAAGCCAGCCTCCGAAACTTAGCAAGACCCTGTTTCCAAACATGAATGAATAAATAAATATTACATACATACATAAATAAATAACATACATACATAATAGGGCTAGAGGTATAGCTCAGAGGTAGAACACTCCAAGTTCAATTCCTAGTAATACACACACACACACCCACATGCATTCACACATACAAGACAACAACTTGGCTTGTAAGCTACCATCTTCTGCATGTCATAGATTATGTCGTTGTCTGCAGTTGTTTATCCTTCCTGTTGCCATGTGACTGTCAATGCCTATGAGAGGAGCACACATCCCTTCCCATTATGCTTTTGGTTTAGACATAGACCATATCAGATCAGAAGTTCTTAGAGTCAGTGCAGGCGCCCCCCACCCCATCCTCTTGCTCTATTCCTTTTGCTCTGAGAGTAGAATAGCATGACCTAAATATGGGCTGCATCTTCAGCATGGGTCACAGAATGAGAAGCCACATGAGGTAGCAGCCAAGTTGCCTCTGACCTGCAGCCAAACTGTACTGTGAGTGAGTAAGAAAATGTTGTTGCTGTAGACCACTGAGGTTTGAGGTTGTTGGTAGAGCAGTTGACTAGTATACTTCATGATGTTTTGCATATCAAAAGCCAAATGTCACTTCCTTCTTTCCTTTGCAATACTTCTCTAATAAATTGGAGAATTTCCTCCAGCAAATGGATGTCTTGGGCCAAATAGGTTATGCATTCAGAAAGGCAAAAGAATAAAGCATTTGATTCTTTTCAAAATGTTGCTATGTTATATAATGAAAGGAACTTCATACAGAAAATAATTTAACCTCTGACTTTTGATTTTTGTTTTAGCTTTGTTTTTTTGTTTTGTTTTTATTTTTATTTTATTTTTGTATGTGCATGTTTGATTTTTTATCTAAAAGATGTGATCATCATTATGTAAAAAATTGTTGTTATATGCTGTGCATACAACACTTCTAGGAGAAAATTAGAAAGTGGTCATTAAGCTGGGCATGGTGGTGCACACCTTTAATCTCAGTCCTTGGGAGGCTGAGACAGGAGGATTGCAGGTTTAAGGTCAGCCTCAGCAACTCAGTGAGCCTGTTTAAAAAGAAAAAACAAATAAAATTAAAAGGCTGGGGATGTAGTTCAGAGGTTGAATGTCCTTGGGTTCAATCCCTAGTACCCCCCAAAAATGATTATTAAAGGATAGAAAGTATTATTTAAGATTATAGTGTTGTTATAGAAACAAAAGAGAGAAGAAGGCACTAACCCCAATCAGTGGCAGGTAAATGATGAATTGTGACCCCAGGTCATAGTCCACTGTTTGTGGCCAACCATAGGTTCCTTTCTGTCCTTATTAGTGTGAATGCAACTGACTTAGCTCAGATTCCAACAAACACTAAGGATTCTTCTTGCTATTTTTTAATCCACTTATTTAGTGGTGAATACACCTGCTGTTTATTTACTTATGCCAGAGGCAAACAAAAAGATTGCTAGACAAGGAGGGAAGAACAGTGTCCCACAGTGATCATTTTAGCTACATATGTACACATGTAGTAATCACCATGAGCAAAGGAATTTGGGGAAAAAAGAATATAGTCAATTTTTTCCTTCTGAAGTCCTTAGGATTCCTCTGGATTTGAATAGTTGGAATTTCCGGCTGACGTGGCTCACTTCTGGTTTTGTATGCAGAACGACAACCATTTTCTGTTTGAGAAAAAGTATTTTGCCATGCTCAAACCTAGTGTTTCCTAAGAAAAAATAACAGTTCCAACTTCAAATATGTGGTTGTGATGTGCAGGGTTTGAAGCTAGATCCGATCACAGATTTGTAAGTCATTTCTGTCACAAATAAATAAATTATAAGCTGTTAAGAAAAATGATAATGTAAGTCCTGATCAATCTTTGGGGTGAGGAGGTCCTAAAGATTGAACCCAGGGACATTCTACCTCTGAACTACCTTGTAAACCTACCTTGTTCTTTTACGTGTGTGTGTATGTGTGTGTGGTACTGGGGATTGAATACCCCCCTCTGAACTACACCCCTCACCCTTTTTATTTTTTTATTTTGAAATAGCATCTTTCTAAATTGTTGAGGGTCTCACTAAATTGCTGAAGGTCTTGCTAAGTTGTTGAAGCTGGCCTTGAACCCGCGATCCTCAGGTCTCACTCTCTCATACTGATCATTTTTAAAGTGCTATAAATATAGGAAAAGGAAAAAAAAAACTAGAACGTGAGAAATTCATTAATATATCCTACTATATTTTAGTATAGTTAAATGCTATTTTCCATAGAATAGACTAGATATGACAAAGGTGGATAATAAATGAGATACTTTAAGACAAAACATTTTGAATAAAATCTGTTTCTTTTGAAAAGAAAAAATGAAGGGAGAAAGTGGAGGGAACAGAGAAAAGAAAAGAAAATCAGGCTCACTATAATTGCTAGGGCCCATATAAGCAAATCCAATGAGAAAAGGTATGTCCTTTCTGGGTCAGATTTCTGAACCGATCCTATTTTTAAAAGGTGGTCATAGTCTGGGCATGGTGGTGCACACCTGTAATTCCAGTACTTGGGAAGCTGAGACAGAAGGATCAGAGGTTCAAGGTCAGTCTCAGCAGTTTAGCAAGGCCCTCAGCAACTTAGTAATAAAAAAATAAAATAAAATAGGGCTGGGGAGAGCTGGGCATGGTGGCACACAGTTGCAATCCCAGCATTTGGGAGGCTGAGACTGGAGGATCTGGGTTCGCGACCAGCTTCAGCTACCTAGTGGGGCACTCCGCAACTTAGTGAGACCCTGTTTCAAAATAAAGAATAAAAAATAGGGCTGGGGGTATAGCTCAGAGGTAAAATGCCTCTGAGTTCAATCCCCAGTACCACACACACAAAAAAAAATAGGGCTTGGGATGGAGTTCAAAGGGAGAAGTTCCTGGGTTCAGCCTCCAGTACCGAAATAACTAACTTAATTTACTTAAATTAATAAAAAGGAAGTCATACCTTGCTTGTTCCCAGAAAGGCAGTAAGTGAGCAAGTCACCAAGGTTGCCCTCTAGAGCAGCAGGCCCCTTGCTGTCACTCACTGACCATCCACCTCGGCTTGCTTTCTGTGGACCAGTCACATGTAATATTTTCTGTTCTCCTAACACGCCTAGCTCTGGGTAATTCTTCCACTGATTCCTCTGGACCAGATCTTATTCCAAAGCCAACTATATTCCATATTTATACCTAGAATACTAATTAAGTCATGAGTTACCTTTTAGTGCATTGAATATTCTGATAAGCTAAGTAATGAATACTTACTTCTGATTGGGGGGGTAATTTTTTGTGTATGGTGATTTTTTTCATTTTAATTTTAATTAACGTAATAATTATACATTTATGGGGTGCAGAGGGATAATGCAGTACATGTATACAATGTGCAATTATCAAATCAGGATAATTAGTATTTGCACCTCCTTATCGTTTCCTTGTGCCGGCAGTGCTCGAACGCCTCTCTTCCAGTTCTTCACAAAATACATGATGGGTTGTTATAAGCCAGAGTTTCCCTCCTGTGCTATAGAACACTAGAACTCAAGCCTCTAACTACTAACTGCAGCTTGGTACCCACTCTCCCATATCTTCCTATGCCATCCCCCCTACTCTTCCTAGCATCGTAGTCACAATTCTACTCTTTTCTTTGAGATCCACTCTTTCAGCTTCCACCATGAGTGAGAACATGCAGTATTTGTCTGTGTATCTGGTTTATTTCATTTAACAGATATCTTTAGTGCTATCCATTTTGCCACAAGTAACAGGCTTTAATTCTTTTTTATGGCTGAATGATACTCAGTTGTATGTATATACCACATCTTTATCCATTTCTTGGCTAGTGTGAACACAGTGGGATATGGGTTTCTTTTCTTTTCTTTTTTTTTTGGTACTGGGGATTGAACCCAGGGGCATTCTACCTCTGAGCTACACCCCCACCCCCAGTCCTATTTTGTAATTTTTATTTTGAAACAGGGTCTCACTAAGTTGCAGAGAGCTTCCCTAAGTAGCTGAGGCTGGCCACGAACCCGGATCCTCCTGTCTCAGCCTCCCAAGTACTGGGATTACAAGTGTGCGCTACCATGCTCAGCTGGGATATGGGTTTCTCTTGGATATGATTTCATTTCCTTTGAATACATACCCAGAAGCAGGATCACCAGATCACAGGGTAGATCTAATTTTTGTTTTGGAGGAACCTCTATACTATTATCCATAAAGGCTATATAGATTTAATTCCTACCAACAATGTATGAGTTCTTTTTTTTTCTCCTCATCCTAACCAGCATTTGTTATTTTTTATGATGTTTTGCTCTATGTCACAGTTATGTGTGTGTGTGTGTGTGTGTCTTCCCTAATAACAATTTTGGTGATAGCGGCTGTTTTATCAGCTATTGGTCTAAATGCTTTTTTCCTCACAATACCACTGTGAGTTAAGTATTACTATCCTACTTTTACAAATGAGGAAATTGAGGCTTAAAGGGCTTAAGCAGCTAAACATGGCAAAGTTGGAATTTGGAACCACATCTGGTCAACTCCAGAATCCATACTTTTGACCATTCCCCTTTTACTCACTTATGAATTTCTTAGGGTATGGGTTGAGAGCGAACTGAAGAAACTCACATTTACTGAATATCGAATTGGTGCCTGACACTTGAGCAGGATTTCAGGTGTATCACTTATCATGCGAGACAAATGTTTTCATTTCCATTGTATAGATGAGGAAACCAATGCTCACTGTGAACAAAATTACAAAACAAATAATAGCTTTTGAGAAGATATTTGTAGTACACATAATTCACAAAGAATTGAGAGCCAGAATCTGTTTTCAGCATCCCATAAATCAATAAGGAAAAAAATTTCCCAATTTAAAAAATAAGCAAAAGACATAAACAGGAAGTTTACCAAAGGGTAAACTGTAATACACAAAAATGTATGAAATTATAACTTCTTTAGCAATTAAGAACATACAAGTTAAAATGATAAGATACCATTTTGTACCTATAAATAGGGCAAAATTTAAAATGTCTGACCTCTGGTGTTGGCAAATGAGAATACTAAACCGCTGAGTACAAAAGAAAGTGGTACCGCTCTGGAAAGCACTCTGGTGACATAGAGATTATCATTCTCTGTGACCCAGCAATTCCATTTCTCAATATATGTCTTAGAGAAATTCTCCCAGGAGACATGTTCAGTGCCAGTGTTGGGGGGGGGGGGAATAAATTGTGGTATTTTCATACCACTGAAAATCATACAGAATTAACACAACCAATCTGCCAGACATCTGTTACTTATTTTCTGTACTTTTCTCTATGGTTGAAATATTTCGCAGTGTAAGACAAAGGATGAAACAAAGAAAACCTAGATTCTGAACATACTTTGTATATTCTGACACTTAATAAATGTTTGTTGAATTAAAACTCTTAGGTGCACAATGGTTATAGCGGTCACAATGCTGAGGGCAACTTGTCCCCAAGTGGCATAGACACGTCCTAGCCTCCCCCAGCCCTAACCACCTGGCAAGGCTAATATTCTTAGATTCGCTAGTAAATGAGGAAAATTAAATCCAGGAAGGTAATGTACATCTTTCTTGATATCATGCCGATTCTCAGAAATCCACTAAGTACTATATTACCTTTGTGGCTTGAAAGCATTAGTGCTCTATAATATATAATTACTTGAGCTCTCAAAAGAGTCCATTTTATTATTAGTAAAAATGAAATTTAAATACTATAAATTCTATTCTTAAAGACTTTCCTATTTGCAAATTTTTCTTAAAATTTCATGGTTTAGGCCGGGCGTGGTGGCGCACGCTTATAATCCCAGCATTCGGGAGGCTGAGACCGGAGGATCCAGGTTCGCGGCCAGCCTCAGCTACCTAGTGAGGCACTCCGCAAATTAGTGAGACTCGGTTTCAAAATAAAGAATAAAAAATAGGGCTGGGGGTGTAGCTCGGAGGTAAAATGCCCCTGAGTTCAAACCCCAGTACTGCAAAAAAAAAAAAATTTCATGGTTTAGACTGTGAGTGGGATCACTGACGTGATAGGAATATGTGTGGACCATAAATTGTCCCATTTTTTAAAAAAGATGCTTAAAAAAATCACTCCTTAGTTTTTAAATCTCAATGTCAAACAATAGAAGGAGGAAGCTTATTTCTGGAAAAAAATGAATGAACCTGTTTTCTGTTATAACAGCCTCTTCTTCTCAAGGAGACCACAGCTCAAGGTGCTCTGGAGGGTGTGCCTGTGTTAGTCACCTGGTTCTGGTAGGCCTATTTTCTGGCCACAGCCCTTGACTTTCTTGTCTTGCCTCTGAGCTTTTACACATGATGATGTTTCCTCTTAGTAAAATGTTTTCGCAGCATCACAACTTTGAACTCCTTTGTCAGACTGTTATTGTTACTACCTCATTTGCAGGTTCCTATGACAACCTCTAAATGGGAAGTACAAGGGAACCTGGAGAAACTTAGGGAGATAAGGATGTCCTGGGGTATCTGTTGTCTAGATAGTAGCTACATTTATTTATTTGTTTGTTTGTTTGTTTATTTATTTATTTATTGCGGTACTGGGGATTGAACTCAGGGGCATTCTACCTCCGAGCTACATCCACAGCCCTATTTTTTTTTTTTAATTCTTTATTTTGAAACAGGGTCTCACTAAGTTGCGGAGTGCCTCACTAGGTAGCTGAGGCTGGCTGCGAACCGGGATCCTCTGGTCTCAGCCTCTCAAATGCTGGGATTACAAGCGTGCACCACCATGCCTGGCTCAAGTAGCTACATTTAGAAGGCAGGAACATCTCTCGTAGGTTCCTAATCTCAACCTAGGAGTGTACTTAATTGATGAAGCTCAAAGATAGGGGCTTTTCATGTCCCTCCCTTTTCTATAGATCTAGCAGATAAGCTGCAGGATCTTTGACCTCCTCTTATTCCATTTCCCTACATTTTCTCTCTTTAAAATTTGCTCCATTCCTGTTATCCAAAGTCACCATCTTCATGAAGCATAACCTCCAGGGTCATTTTTCTGATCTCCCTGCAGCCATTCTGTAATGAACACATATGACGCAGAACTTGGTACCACTAATCTGATAGTTACTTGCCTGCATGGAAAACTGTGTGCTACTGTGGAAATAGTGCTAGATCACTTGGAATACCTGGAGTCAAGCTGGCTCCTCCATTTCACAAGTGCCCCTGAGCAGGTTTCTCTTCCTCCCTCTCCAATGGAAGGGAAGTAAGGTCCTTGATGTCCTGGAGCCACCTGTCTTCCCTCAAAATATAATTGTTAAATTTTCAGTAATACTGTGAACTTTTTTCTTTTGAATTATTCGAGCATCAGGATATTCATTATTATCCATCTTCTTTTAAACTTGTGTTAAAATGTAGGTAAGATACTGCTCATCATTGAGTGCAGCCGTCACTATTGTCCATCTCCAGTACCTGTTCCTCATCCCAATCTGAAACTCTGTATCCACTAAATAAGTCCCTCTTACTCCCTCTCTAGTAGCCCCTGGTAACCATGATTCTACCTGTTGTCTTTATGAATTTGACTACTTTAGGTATCTAATATAAGAGGAGTCATATAATATTTGTTCTTTAGTGTCTAATGTAATTCACTTAGCATAATGTTTTCGAAGTTCATCTATCTTGTATGATGTATCAAAATTTCATCCCTTTTTAAAGCTGAATAATATGACATTGTATTTAGATCACATTTCATCCATCCATTCATTCACTGATGGACACTTGGCTTGTTTCCACCTTTAAGCTATTGTGAATAATACTGCTATGAGAACATTGGTATACAAATATCTTTTTGAGTCCCTGTTTTAGTTCTTTGGGGTATATACCTAGAAGTGGAATTGATATGGAAAGTTTATGTGTAATTTTTGAGGAACCATCAAATTGTTTTCTATAGCAGCTGCACTATTTTACATTACCACCAGCAATGTTTGAGAGTTTCAGTTTCTCCACATCCTCCTAAATATTTATTTCCCTTTGTTTTTGTTTGTTTGTTTGTTTTTTCTGGTACTAGAGATGGAATGCAGGGGTATTCTACCTCCAAGATACACCCCCAGTCCTATCTTATTCTTTTATTTTGAAACAGGGTCTAAGTTGTAGAGGACCTCATTAAGTTGCCGAAGCTGGCTGTGAACCTGCAATCCTCCTGTTTCAGCCTCCCAAATACTGTGATTACAAGCATATGCCACCAAGCCCTTTTGGGGGGGGGGGGGACTAAGGATTGAACCCAGAGGCATCCTACCTCCAAGCTACACCCCCAGCCCAATTTTATTTCTTATTTGGAAATAAGGTCTCACTAGGTTGCTGAGAGCCTCACTAAGTTGCCAAGGCTGGCATTGAACCTGTGATCGTTCTGTCTCAACCTCCCAAGTACTGGGATTACTTTTTATTTCTTGGTACTGAAGGTCGAACTCAGAGGCATTCTACCTTGGGGCTACACCCCCAGCCTTATTTTTTATTTTGAATCAGGGTCTGACTAAGTTGCTGAAGGATCTCAATAAATTGCTGAGACTGGCTTCCAACCTATGATTCTCCTGTCTCAGCCTCCCAAGTACCAAGATTACAGGCATGCGCCACCATGCCTAGATCTTCAATGTGATTTTAACTTGCACTTATCTAATGATTGGTGATGATGATCATCTTTTCGTGTGCTTGCTGGTTATTTATATATCTTCTTTACAGAAGCATTTGTCCAAGCCCTTTGCCCATTTTTTAAAATTGGGCTGTTTTGTTGTTGTTGAGTTGTAGGTATTCTGTTTTGTATGTGTTGATACTAGGAGTTGAACCCAGGAGCATTTTATCTCTGAACTACACCAGCCCTGTTATTTTTTATTCTGAAACAGGATTTTGCTAAGTTGTTGAGGGTCTTGCTAATTTGCTGAGGCTGACCTCAAACCTGTGATCCTCTTGTCTCAGACTCTCAAGTACTAAGATTACGAGCATGCACCACCACACCCAGTTTATTCCTTATATATTCTGCATATCAATACCTTATCAGATATATGATTTTCAATTATTTTCTCCCGTTCTCTGACTTACATTTTATGAACTGATTTTAAAGTTCAGAAATTATTAAAATGAAATTATATAATCTTACAATTAAGTTGTATTAAAACAAAGTTATACAATTATATTTAAAATGATAAATATTCAAAACTGATCATTTCATGATTATCAATGTCTAGAGACCATTTACATTTATTATATCTGAATGGTGTAAAAACTATATACCAGGGTGCTGCTGTGCAGCTTGAAATTGGCCGTTGTAGTACTATTTACACCTCTGAAATCAGCAAACACTGCAGATTAGTGCTTAGCTTATTGTTTTGATTATTTAGACTTAGAAAGTGGTGAAGAAATATTAATAATTTATTGTCTGTAGCCATTGCATTGTGAGAAATGAGAAAAAAAATTCCAAAAAAAAAGAGAAAATATTCTTCTGGTATTTGAAAAGTATTCATTGATTTAGCAAAAAAGGACTCATATTATTGACAAATGGGTTGAGTTCCAACACAGGACTTGGTTGTTTCACTTTTGTCTTATTTGTTAAAGGAAAATATTAATTCATTCACGGTGAACCTACACTTAGAGCTGATCATTGAATATTTGCAAGCACACTGAGTGTGCTCTCTAAGAGCAGCTATGTTGTTTTGCTCATCTCTGTAGATCTTGCACTCCGAAAAGTGCCTGGCTTGTTGAACAAATGAAGATCTATAACTTGGCGCTCTCTCAATTTCTTATCTGTAAATTGAGGACAGGAGACCTCGGGTGCTCCTGCACCAGGGCGAGGGAAGCGCCAGCGCGAGGGTTAAGCCGCAAGCACTTCAGGAATGAGCAGCATTAAACAAAGGGAAGGTGGTCTGATGAAGATACATTATGGTATGGTATGTTCACATATATTAAAGGTATTTTTCTCATATGTTGGTTGGTTAAAGGACTCTTTAATGAGATAAGGATTTTTATTTAGATCATTTGTTTCACCAAAAGAAAACATAGATTCCTTTTATTTCTTAACTATTTTATAGTTTCTTTGTTTGCTTCGTTCATTGCTAGGTGCTCTGGAAAATGCTACTGAAATAGATTCCTTGTACTCAAAGAAAGTATGATCTCTTCATAATGATAACTTACATGAAACATTTGAGAATAAAAAACAAGTAAGTCGTGAGTGTGGTATTGCACACTGTGCCAAGGATTTTGTTTATTTTTATCTTAATAGAATGACAAAGATATTTTGACTAGCTTTCTGAATATATATACGTATATATATTCAGAAGACATGTATATATGAATATGAAGACATATATATATGTCTTCTATATACAGATCTACATATATATACATATATATATATATATATGTGTGTGTGTGTGTGTGTGTATATATGTCTTCTAATGCCTTTAAAATCCCACAGATTCTTTCCCAGGGCGTCGTGGATGGTGTTTGGTCATCGTTGGAAAGCTCTGAGTAGATGATCATTGTGTGTAGTTGCTGTACTAATGAGATAACTCTAGAACTCACAAAATTGGGTGAAATATGACCTGCCCCCCCTAAAAAAAAAGTGGTACTTGCATTATAGATATATAGCCATCAACTATTAGACATTCTTCTCCTTCCTAACAGTTTGCCTTAATATACCAAAAATTATTGCTCTGAAAATAAACTATGTCAGTAAGATCCAAACATGGAAGAGAAGGAAACAGTGCTGACTTGGGATGTGTAGGGCACAAGGCCCTATTAAACAGTATGAGGAAGGAGAATGGGAAAGGAAAGGATCGGGATGTGGAAGTCTGGGCTTTCTCCTCTCACTGCTTACTTTGTCTCACTCCTTGAGTCAGACAAGAGTTCTGAGGGGTGCAACCACTAACCTGCCTGTCGACTTGCCCCAGGTGCAAAATGCCCCAAAGTAGCATTTTTTTTTTTTTTTTCTTTTCAAGGCTCCATATTCAAAGGCCCCAATCAGATTTCCTTGCTTTGAGTTCATTACTCACATGCTCAAATTTAATCAAATTGCTCCTCATTCCTTTATGCTGACAGCCATTAAGAAAGACCAAAAAAAAAAAGAAAGGAAAGAGTAGCTCCATGCTTTATTAAAGGCGTTACCTTTCCCTTTGAATACCTAATTCCCACTGAGACACGGAACAGATTTGTATTTGCTGCTTAACTTTCCTTTGAGACAAATTAATATTTTATATTTATATATCTGATTTATATTAACTTTTGTTAAAAGTACCTTTTGAAGTTTTTTTTATTAAGTCACAAAGTCTAAGCCCTTGATCTAAACCATATTAAATACTTTGATGCCAGCCTACACTTTGAACAGATATTTCAAGTAGATAATATTAACTTAAATAATCCTGCTGCCTAACATTCTCAGATAAAATATTGGTTTAAATGCTAATATAGATGTGGAGGGTTCCAATTTCTTACTGTATGCAAAAATGGGTAAATATTTAGCCTTTCTTAGAGTGTGGAATTTGTTCTGTAGATTGAAGCAGAGTTTGAAGGTCATGTTTAACTTCCCAGGGCTTACTGCTATTAGGTCAATGACTTGCCAAAGCTCATCACTCAATGCTGGGCATAGTGAGTGGTACATGCCTGTAGTCCCAGTACTTGGGAGGCTGAGAAAGGAGGATTGTGGGTTTATGGCCAGCCTCAGAAACTGAGTCAGACCCTGCTTGAAACTAAAAAGTAAAATAAAATGACTGGAGGTGTAGAATGACCCTGTGTTCAATCCCAGATACCAAAAAAAAAAAAGAAAAAAGAAAAAAAAATCAGCACTAAATACATTGATTTATCAGTATACCCTGTTTTAAGATCCATAATGATTAATATATTAAATAAACAGCCAAATGTAATCATGACAATAAAAAATAGGATCTGAAGCTGGGAGTGATTGTTTGACCATTATCCTAGCTACTCAGGAGACTGAAGCAGGAGGACAGCTTGACCACAGGAGGTCATGGAGCCAGCCTGGGCAACATAGTAAGACCCTATCTCTTAAAATAATAATAATGATAATAATAATAATAACAATAATAATAATAATAACAACAACAACAATACATTTTAAAGATAAAATCTGGAAGACCATAAAAGTTTACATATTTTCCATACACCAACTCATTTGATTTTCTCAAAAATTCTATGAAGTACAGCAGGTATTACTATTATAATCTCTTGTTATCTGGTTTATAAAATAGTGGGGCTAGACTTGAATCTAAGTCTTCATACTCCAGAACCTGAGAAGTTTCCACAATATCATGCTATGTCTTTTTTTTATTTTATTTTTTTTTGCGCGGTACTGGGGATTGAACTCAGGGGCATTCTACCTCCGAGCTATACCCCCAGCCCTCTTTTTATTCTTTATTTTGAAACAGGGTCTCACTAAGTTGCAGAGGGCCTCACTAGGTAGCTGAGGCTGGCCTCAAACCCGTATCCTCCGGTCTCAGCCTCCCAAACGCTGGGATTACAAGCGTGCGCCACCACGCCCGGCTCATGCTATGTCTTTATAGCCTCTTTCAGGAGATAATGAAAAGAGAGCATTATTTGCATGCATAAATATTAACTACATTATAAGGACTCTGATGGTTCCTTGGTAAAACACTTCAGTAGTATAATAAATTCCTGCTAGATTGCTTGGTTCTATTGGTCTAAGAATTCTGAGTACTTTTAGTGGTTTTCCACTTTCTGATCCAATCTAACACATTCTGTTACCTCTCTGGGTTTGCAGATGTTGCTGTTTAATTAGATTGCTCTGCAGAGGATGAGAGAACCCAGAGATCCATTAGCATAGCATAAGCAGCTTGGGTTTTGAAGCAAAAGATATCAGTGCTTCTTTGCGTCCTATGCCCTAGTAAGAAACCAAGATGTCAGTCTTTTCTATTAGAGACTCTGTAAACAGGGACCATCTCTACATCTAGGTGTTCCCTATATCTGAATATTGTATTCTGAACTTTGCTCTGTACTCTAGCAAGATAATAAGGTAATGCACAATATAAATCAATCTTTCATTTACTTAAAAGAATAATCCTGTAGTAAAGGGGGAAATAACAGCTACTCTGATCCTTGGCTGCTGTGCAAAGGCAATCATCCCTAAGCGCACAGTCCTCCATATGACGTAACCTTTCTCATCTAACAAACACTCCCCGTAGTAACTCTATGTTGGCAAACCACGAAAGGAAGTGTGCAGATGTGGCAGTTCAACCCTGAAGTTTGTGTCTAAAAAAATTATTGCAATTTATGCATCAAGAGTCCAAAGGACATTTGTCATTTGTCTGGGCAAAGACATTTCTGAGATTAAAAAGGATGACCTTATTTCACTTAGCGAAATGAGATGTACTCTTTAATGGAAGCTATTTTGAATAGTTTTTTCTTAGGACAGTGCTGTCAAAAAAGATGCATTTTTTTATATTCTTCCTTATTATAAGAAGAAAAATATATTCTTAAAATATTTTCCATAAGACTTGCTTGTGTTTCATAGTAGCATTTAAGAATTCCTATGAAGTACACCACCTATTCCCAGGTGGTGATTTGGCACAAAGATTGAGCATAAGTTTTTTTTGTTTTTGTTTTTTTCTATTTTTAGTACTGGGGATTATACCCAGGGGCACTCTACCTCTGAGCTATACCCCCATCCCTTTTTAATTTTTATTTTGAAACAGAGTCTCTCTCACTAGTTTTCTGAGGGTCTCACTAAGTTGCTAAGACTGGTCTCGAACCTGAGATCTTCTTGTCTCAGCCACCCAAGTACTAGGATTACAGGTGTGAGCCACCACTCCCACACACACTTGTGTGTGTGTGTGTGTGTGTGTGTGTGTGTGTGTGTGTGTGTGTGTGTTACTGGGAATTGAACCCAGGAGCATTTTACCTTTGAGCTACAACCCTAGCCCTATTTTTTTATTATTATTTTTTGTTTTGAAACAAAGTTTGCTAGGTTGCTGAGGTTGTCCTCGAACCTACGATCCTTCTGTCTCAGCCTTCCCAAGTATTGTAATTACAAGCATGTGCCACCACAGTCGACTCTTTTTTTTTATTTATTTATTTTTATTTTGAGATAAAACAGTGGCCACAGCATGATTGAAGATAGTGCTGTGCTTTTTATTGGCATTTAATAAAAGAATACCCATCTTCATTTCCTCTTGCTCCTTAGTCCTCAGGAAAGCCTGTAGTTTTCAAGGTTAAACGATGTTTTAAATTACCATATACATAATGTGTAATCATATATATATATATATATATATATATATATATATATATATATATATACCCGATATGTTTGTTAACACTTATATGGCTCTTAGGATTTCCCAGATACTTAAATTATTTAATCCTGCTAACAGGATTAAGGTATTCTTATTATCCCCATTTTCTGAGCTAAAGAGAGGTTAAGTACCTAGTCTGACATTGCATAGCTAATAAGTACGGAGCTGGGACTTGAACCCAGAAAGCCTGGCTGTAGGGTCCTTGAATTCAGCTATCGTTCTTTATGGTTGGGTGAACAGCAGGTTTCATAAGCTTGCACAGGAAAACTCCTTTCTACAGTGTTTGCCCTGCCTTCCCCCATCACAGATAATGCATAGACCCCTTCGCACTCCAGTCTCTCTTCCCACCTTGCTTTAGTCAGGCTGAGGCTGAACAGGTGATAACAGGATTGTTTGGACCAACTCTAATGACAGTCTCTGTTCCAAGTGTCCCAGGCACTAGATTCATTCCTTCTTCTCATCCCCTGCCTTCACCCCTCTAACTTTCTTTATAGGAACTTTATAGTGGACATGTCAAGGACAGCTGATACTCTACTTGAGATTTCTTTTATAGCTGGGGGAGAAATTCCCATGCAGCCACCAAAGTTAGAGGCTAAACCATAGGAGACATTCTTTTTGGCAACCAAGAGAGAATTCAGAAGACATTAAAATAGATTTATATGATAGTTTGTTTTTATTATTTACTTTCAGAACTGCATAGGCCTTTATTTGTTGATTCATTCAACCACTCGTTCCACAAACTCCTAAGAGCACCACATGCAAGGTATTATACCACTTGGGATATTATATGCTCTAGGAAATAAATCACCACTATGGGTTAAGTGCATGGTTGAACCTCAGAACTTAGCATTAAACCTGTGAGAAAGTACTCAGGAATTTCCAAGTACCTAAGTTGCTAATGAACTTTGGGAATATACCTTTTTCTGAACTTAGGTACTAATGATAATGACATTCTTGGCTGGTTGGTTGGTTGGTTGGTTGGTTGGTTGGTTTTTCTATGATGGGAATTGAACCAAGGACCTTGTTCATGCTAAGGCCAGTGCTCTGCCCCTAGCAATGACATTCTTGACTTCACATTTTTGAGAAAAACTTAAAACTTGGGTGAGCAAACTACAAAATACTGATGTTTAAACATCAATGTGTGCTTTTCATTATGAGAATGAACTTTTTAAAGAATATAATAACTTGCCAGTAACCAGCAGTATTTTAGGTTAAACTCAAGAGATTATTATGTTAAACCTGGATTATACTTATATACTTTACAAGTGTACATCCTATTAATTGGGATCAGCATATAACAAAAGCAGGCCTATCCTATGACTGCCCTCCACAACACTTCTCAATATTGTATCGGTTCAGTGCAGATATTTGGGAAGTCGGTCACCAGTTTTGAAAGAATCATATCAAAATGTGTTTTTCTAGCCGGGCGTGGTGGCGCACGCTTGTAATCCCAGCATTCGGGAGGCTGAGACCGGAGGATCCGGGTTCGCGGCCAGCCTCAGCTCCCTAGTGAGGCACTCCGCAACTTAGTGAGACTCAGTTTCAAAATAAAGAATAAAAAAAAAATAGGGCTGGGGGTGTAGCTCGGAGGTAGAATGCCCCTGAGTTCAATCCCCAGTTCTGCCAAAAAAAAAAAAATTTGTTTTTCTTTCCTCTATGAATAGAATGGTTAGCCTTTTTTTTTTTTTTTTTTTTTTTTTTT
>PVLC010010424.1:9307-25709 GCA_004027655.1 Graphiurus murinus | reverse complement strand
ATTACAAGCATGCGCCACCATGCCCGGCTTGGTTAGCCTTCTTTAATTTGGTAAGGAAACGTCATCATTTAATGCCATATTCTGCTGCAGACTTGAAATGGCTAAATATGCTTGAATTCTAAGAAAGTTTCTCACTAAATGTCATTAGAGTGTGTAGTTTTGCAGAGCCTAGAGGTGTCAAAAGAACGATGCTATCTGCAGAGTGTTTAGAAAGACTTAGTGTCCCTGGGATACCCAGAAAGGCTTTAGAAGTGCTATTACTCGCTGGTGCAAATGCACACTCTCAATGTGTCTGGGCCCCTGGCTGCTCTGCTCCTGCTCCAGGCTGCATGACGCCTTGTGCTGTCTCCCCACTCAAGATCCCGGCCCAGTGGCTCATTAGGAGCAAATCCAGTCCAAAACAAGTCTTCAGCTTTTAATCCTGGATGGCATGCAGTACATTATTTGGTCTTTGGGGACCCTGCATGAGCATCAGTCTTCAGTCGGCCTCATGACTCCACCATGTGAAGCTCGTCTCTCCTCCTTGTCTTTCTGCCATGGCCCTTGGGCCCCTCTCTCTGGTTCATCGTGGAGACTTGAGCTTCTCCAACCTTCTCATGTAGTTCTTACCAGTAACACTGTTTCTCTCACCTCCTTAGAATCTTGCACGGATTTTCCAGCAAACAGCCCAGGCTCCACCCAACTGTGAGAGCTGCTGTCATACCAAAGTCTT
This sequence comes from Graphiurus murinus, assembly GCA_004027655.1. Taxonomy (NCBI): domain Eukaryota; kingdom Metazoa; phylum Chordata; class Mammalia; order Rodentia; family Gliridae; genus Graphiurus; species Graphiurus murinus. Next base: position 24,997 of record PVLC010010424.1, on the reverse strand, counting down.
ACAGGGCTCCAAACTACGTAGCTGGTTGTCCCCCACTTTCAGTACACTGGTTTCATAAGTGACCCCAAACCTACATAGGCAATTCTTTAATTTACACCCTCACCCATCATCTTGAGTACTTTCTCTTACACACTCTTTATCTATGTCCTGACTAACACATCTTAATCTCATCTCCACTCTGAGTCTCCAGTGATTGCCATCTCTTCTCAATTTTCTGTCTCATTTGTAGATGCTACTGCACCGCTTGTCAGGTGCTCTTTCATTATTTCATCTACGTCAGTCCAGGCTCTCCTAATAAGAATATAAACTCCTGTGAAGCCAGAAACTAACCCAAGTGTTTCTTTTCTGTTCCTTATTATCTCTACCAATAATAAATATATATTTTTTCTGAAATAAGTAGCCCTTAATAATAATACTCCCATGACGTAATAAAAGAGATACAGTTTATTGAGCCCTTACTAAGTACCAGACACCACGTACAGTATCCCATTTAGTCCTCACAACAACTGTATGAGGTGGTGACTGTTAGACCCTCTTTGCAGTTGACAGAGAAATCATAGCTAGTGAATGGTAGGGGGCAAGGAGACCTGTCTGACTTCACAGTCTATGAAAATAAACAACTACATTTCATTGAATCAATGTATCTTAACCTGGGGAACAAAATCTGGATAAACACTAACCCTTTAAGGAGCCTGGAGTTTCTTAGGGGTCTTACTCATTACTTTTGTCAATATTTGTCAGTATCTATTGACTCCTTAAACTGAAGAGTCTTTAAAAGCACACAACAGTGAAAGTGGACAGACAGATGGTGAGTTCAGGAAGGAAAAAAAGAGGCAAACTGTAAGACAGATGGACACCCACCGGTAGGAATTGGATAACCCATTTGTCCCCTCTTGAATCCTTGCACTTGAAACCTCTGATTTCTGCTCCTACCAGACATCTACTGACACTGCTCCTCCAAGTCCCCGGGTTTCCTCAAGTCTCATCCTCTTTGACCTCTGTGTGGCATGCCTATTGTGACCACCTGCTCCCTCTTGGGCCTCTTTCTTCCTTTATTTTGTTACAGTCTGCTGGTCCTCAGATTAATGCTCTGACTCTGCTGCCTTTGATGATGTTGTCTGCTGTTTTGTTTTTTTTTTTTTTGTCCTCAATGTGAGCATTCCCTAAGGTTCTGCTCTTGCCCTCCTCTCTCCTTCTTTACTCTCTTCCTTGGTGATCTCATCCGTTTTCATGGTCTCAGCTCTCATTGCATGCAGAACACTCTCACATCTATGGCTTTGACAGTCCAGACCTCTCGCTGGAGCCTCTGTCCCACATTTCCAACAGCCTGTCAGGTAGCTTCACTAGCTTTCCAGTGTGTTCAGAACCATACATCATAGGTCTGTCAAACCTCCTTCTGTCACCCTCGTGGGGACCCTATTCTTCAATGACATCAATTTTTTTCAAGTGACCTTTGACTCATCCTTATTGCTGATCCCCAGAACAGTCAGTAATTGCATGCACCTGTTGAATTGTGTCCCCGATATCTGTTGCCTTTGTCTCTCCATTCTCACTGCCACGAATTCCATTGTTACTGATTTGTCTCCCCAGAGAAAAGTTCCTATCTTCAATTTTCTACTGAAGACTTTTAAAGATGTAAAGTGTTTGGAAGGACAGATGGGAGGGAGAGAAGATAAAAGAAAAAGGCTTCTAAGCTGGGCATCCAAGGCTCCAGCCTTGTTTCCTTCCTTGAGCCACCAAGGACAACCTACAGACCCCCTGCCACTAGCCAAATGTCCTGTTTCTTCTAAATACGCATGTATCCACATCTCTTTCTCACTTGCATTACAGTTATCAGTGCCCATGGGTTTTTTTGTTTTGTTTTGTTTTTGTGGTACTGGGGATTGAACTCAGGGGCATTCTACATCCGAGCTATACCCCCAGCCCTATTTTTTATTCTTTATTTTGAAACTGAGTCTCACTAAGTTGCAGAATGTCTCACTAGGTAGCTGAGGCTGGCCGTGAACCCGGACCCTCCGGTCTCAGCCTCCCGAATGCTGGGATTACAAGCGTGTGCCACCACACCCGGCTCCCATGTTTTATCTCTAATAAGAGATCATACATTCTCATCTTGTTCACCTTGTACCCCCACCATGCCCAGCATTGTGCTTTAACACATAATAGGTACCTGCTGAAGTCTTTTTCCTAACATTGAGTAATAAAGTATGAACTTCATGGCTCCTGCCCACAGCTAGGGTGTGTGTGTGTATGTGTGTGTGTGTGTGTGTGTGTGTGTGTGTGTGTGTGTGTGTGTGATTTTTTATTTTGAAACAGGGTCTCGCTAGGTTGCTGAAGCTATGGTGTGTGGGGTCTGATCTAGGGAAGAGGTTCTTGAATGCTTCATCTCTGAGGTTAATCATCACTGTGGCCTTCTAGATCTTCTGGGCACTGATGGTTTTTGGGCAACTCACTGTATTCTGTAATGATTTGGGTCTTTTGCTGAGTGGAGTCAGAAGGCAACTTGCTGCCCTCTTGAGAAATTCTGGTAATTCATAGCCAAGCCATCCATGCAGAATGTTCACTCAGCAGAACAGACACAGCCAATTTCGGGGATGGAATCTGTCCTCCAGCATAGCCTGATCAGTCTTAGTGGATAGTTCCCTTATAAATAGAAATGGTTCCTTATGGACAACATGAGGCAGACATTGGATGGTAAAAATTTCCAAATCCCTTTGGAGTTCTGGGTATGCTGTTAGGGAAGAGCAGCCTCTGTGCTCTGTGTAATATACTCAGGTTCTAGAAAGATACAGCATAAACCCACAATGTTAGCTGGGCATGGTGGTGCACACCTATATTCCCAATACTTGAGAAGCTGAGACAGTAGGATTGCAGGTTCAAGGCCAGCCTCAGCAACTTAGTGAGATCTGTTTCAAAAGGGGGCGGGGGGTGCTAGGGGTATATCTCAGGGGTAGAATGCTCTGAGGTTCAATCCCCAATACCAGTAAAAAAAAAAAAATCCACAATGTTTGTCCCTGCACAAGATTCTCATTTTTCCCCCATCATGATGAATTGGATTGAACAACTGACAAGGGAATCTGAAGGGAATACTATTTTTTTCCTTTAATCCTGGGACCTAGAGCAAGCTCTTAGCAGCCTGTATTCTGGAACCCTCCTATTAGTACCCAGAAGTACATGAAAGCCCCAAAGTCCCCAGGAGATCTATGCCTCAAACAACTCCATATAAGTGGATTTAACTAAAAGTCTACAGAAAGCCAGATGTCTTTCTTATCTCTAAGATTTCCTTCCCACCCTTACAAAGTTTGCCCCACTCAAGTCTAAATAAATGCACTGAGAAATTCTTATTTCCTCCCTGAGTCATTATCAATCAGATGTGCTACTGTGACCCATCTCTCAGAAAGCTGGAAAAGAGTAGTGTGAGCTGAGGCAGTACAGTAATCATTCATTCATTCATTCATTCTTTATACATTCACTTATTTATTCAACAAACATTTATTATTTACCTCTTGCCAGGTACTAAGATTGGATCATGGGAAGGACCATCAGGAAGCTTATTGTTAATGGAGGAGCTCTACTAAATAGTTTAATGCAGTGTTTCTAAAGTCATTTTTATTTTATTTTATTTTTATTTAAATTGTGTGTGTGTGTGTGTGTGTCTGTGTGTGTGTGTGTGATACTGGGGATTGAACCCAGAGACATTCTACCTTTGAGCTACACCCCCAGCCCTATTTTATTTCTTATTTGGAAATGGGGTCTCACTAAGTTGATGAGAGTCTCACTACTTGCTGAGGCTGACGTCGAACTTAAAATCCTTCTGTCTCAGCCTCCTAAGTACTGGGATTACAGGCGTGTGCCACCATGCCCAGCCCATGTTCTTTGTCATTTTTAGATGAAAGACTCCTTTGAGAATCCAATGAAAGTATTGGCTTCTGCTCCCATCGATGAAAATTTATATACACAAAATTTTGCATACAAAGCCATAGGTGTCTCCTATGTTAAAAAAATACCTGGCCTTGGCCAATGTGGTGGTGTATACCTTTACTTGGAAGGCTGAGACAAGAGGATTGCAGGTTCAAGGCCAGCCTCAGCAGCTTAGCAAGGCTCTCAGTAACCTAGTGAGACCCTGTTTCAAAATAAAAAATAAAATAGGGCTGACTATGTGGCTCAGAGGTAGAAAGCCCCTGGGTTTAAACTCCAGTACCACAAAAATAAAATAAAGTAAAATAAAATAGGGCTAGGGAATGTAGCTGAGAGGTTGAACACCCCTGGGTTCAATTCTCAATAACACACACACACACACACACACACACAACCTGACCTTGCAGAAACAGGGAAAATGAACAATGTATTAGGATGTTAATCTCCATTTTGATCAGCAAACAGAGAACTTGCAGGTTTAAAGATAGTGCTTTCAAAACAGACAAATTTGCCAAGTGTTTACATTAACCCCAAATGAAGTTCTCAGCCCTCACACTAAAGTTTATCCCTCTGCTTAGGGATAAACTTCAGTGGTATAGCACTTGTCTGGCATATACATGGCCCTGGGTTCAATTCCCAGAGTGCAAAAAAAATTTTAAATTAAAATTTAGAAGCACATTTGCATACACTCTGGTTATACAGAAAATATAGGATTTTCTGTGGAACTGTAATCTGACACTCATTTGAAGCACCTTGGCTCCCCAGGTATGGGTTTCTTACTAAATTTCTGGTAAGGACACCTTTATCTGTAGGAAAATGTTTGTCTAAAGTATAAACATGAGAGCGATTGGTCTAAACTGCTACTATAGGTTAAAAATCAAATTGTTTTACAGAAAGTGTTTTATCACACTATACTGGCAAAGTAGAAACTGAAGCAGTTCATAAGACTGGGGTCTCAAGAACTCATTCATATAACATCAGCAAATATGAGTGTCTACTGTATGCCAGGCACTGTTCTAGGCCATTAGGATACATCAATGAGCAAAACGAACAAAACTTTATGCCCTCACCCCTAGCAGTGAGTCAGAGATGGGAGATAATAATAAACAATAATAAATAAGTAAATTATGTGGGGCATTAGTAAGTGCTTAGTGCTATAGAAGGAGGAAATGTAGAGTAAGAAGGCTAGGGACTGCTGGGCTTGATGGTTGTACTATCAAATACTAGATCAAGGATTTAGTTCTATTTTTTTTACAGACAGATAACCAGTTTTCCCAATACCATTTGTTCAAAAGGCTGTCTTTTCTCTAATATATGTGTTTGGCACCTTTGTTGAAAATCAATTGGCTGTAAGTATATGGATTTGTTTCTGTATCTTCTGTGCTGTTCCATTGGTCTATGTGTCTGTTTTTGTGCCAGTATCATGTTGTTTTTATTCCTATGGTTTTGTAGTATAATTTGAAGTAAAAAATTGTGATGCCTTCTGCATGGTTCTTATTGCTGAGAATTGCTTTGGCTATTCTGGGTCTTTTGTTTCTTCATATGAAATTTATGACTGATTTTTCTAGGTCTATGAAAAATAACATTGGTATTTTGATAGAGATTGCACTGATTCTGTAAGTCACTTTTAGTAGAATGGCCATTTTGATAATAGTTATTCTGCCTATCCAAGAGCAAAGGAGATCTTTCTATCTTCTAAGATCTTCTTCAATTTTTTCCTTTAGTGTTTTATAATCTTCATTGTAGATGTCTTTTATCTCCTTGGTTAGTTTTATTCCTAGATATTTTATGGGTTTTGAGGTTATTATGAATGGAATTATTTTCTGGAATTCTTTCTCAGTGGGTTCATGGTTGGCATATAAAAAAGCTACTAATTTTTTTAGGTTGATTTTGTATCCTGCTATTTTGCTGAATTTGTTAATCAGCTCTAGTAGTCTCTTGGTTGAGTTTTTTGGATCTTCTAGATATAGGATCATGTCATCTGCAAGTAAAGATAATTTTAATTCTTCTTTTCCTATTTGAATTCTTTTGATATCCTTCTTTTGTCTTATTGCTGTGGCAAGAGTCTGAAGAACTATATTGAGAAGGAGTGGTGATACCGGGCATCCTTGTCTCATTCCTGATTTTAAAGGGAATTCCTGCAGTTTTTCCCTGTTCAATATGATGTTGGCTTTGGGTTTATTGTATATTGCCTTAATGTTGAGGTACATTCCTTCTATTCCTATTTTCTGCAGTGTTTTTAACATGAATGGGTGTTGGATTTTGTCAAATGTTTTTTCGGTGTCTATTGAGATGATCATGTGATTTTTGTCCTTAGTTCTATTTATGTGGTGAATAGCATGCTTTGATTTATGTATATTGAACCAGTCTTGCTCTCCTAGGATGAAACCAATTTGGTCATGGTGTACAATTTTCTTGATGTGGTTTTGAATGCACAGGGCTAGTATTTTGTTTAGAATTTTTGCATCCAAGTTCATCAATGATATTGGTCTGTAATTTTCTTTTCCTGAGGTATCTTTATTTGATTTGGGTATTAATGTGATATTTGCCTCATCCTGCACAGGAGTCAACTCGAGAGGGATCAAGGACCTGGAAGTTAGATCATAGACTGTGAAGTTACTAGAGGAAGGCATAAGTCCAACACTCCAACATAAAGGGTCAAGTAGAAACTTCCTCAACAAGACCCCCAAAGCTCAGGAAATTAAAACAAGAATTAATAAGTGGGATGGCACTAAACTAAAAAGTTTCTGCACATCAAAGGAAACCATTAAGAATCTAAAGAGAAAGCCTACGGAAAGGGAGATGATCTTTGCCAGCTATCCCCCAGATAGAGGACTAATATCTAGACTATACAAAGAATTTAAAAGACTTTACATTATGGAAAGGGGGATGACTGGAATGAACCCTTTCATGTTGTATGAGAATTAGAGATATTGAGAACTCATGCTTTTTGTTTGTTTGGTTTGGTTTGATTTTGATTTTCTGTGATACTGGGGATTGAACCTGGGGCATTCTACCTTTGAGCTACACCCCCAGCCCTATTTTTTAAAATTATATTTTATTTTGAACTAGGATCTCACTAAGTTGTGAAGTACCTTGATAAGTTGATGAGGCTGCCTCAAACCTGTAATCCTCCTGTCTTAGCCTCCCAAGTACTAGGATTAAGGCATGCACCACCAAGCCCAGTTCAAAGTCATGCTTTTTAATATATATATAAATGAATATAAATATACACTCTCAGACATATTCTCTTAACTATGTTACTGAGAAGGCCTTAAACATGGAATAAAGTGAGAATCCATGAGTCTATACTGATATCATAAATAAGTGAATGAATAAATTAATGGAAGAGGAAAAACCTCATCCTTATAGTAGGTTGCCAGAGGAGAAATGAGTGAGGAATCATAAAGTCAGAAAAGTCACCATTTGACATAGATCAAGGTAATAATTAATTGATATACACACTAGTTATCAACTGGTGCTAAATTAATAGGTAAAAATTTGATGAGAAATAGGATATCGACATAGTCTCAAAATATCTATTAATAAAGGCAAAATAGTAACTTTGTAGTGGAGAAATTTGGCAGCTACTATCTTAACCAAGTAATCAAAATTAATATTACCAATAATAGGATAAGCTATGTTCCTTGGTTTGATGCACCGAGAAGGATACAGCATCACTTTTATAGAATTCCTGCCAAAAAGGCATAGTCATGGTCTACTCATGAGGGAACATTAAATTCAAATTAAGAGGGTTTTGGGGGAGCAAGATGGCAGAAGAGGAGCTTTCTGTTGCCTCCCACAGAAGCATTGACTTAGACAATTACCCATGGGTGAGAGTACCTTTATGGGAGTCCAGGAGTTCACAGGGAAGTTCCAGCACACTACTGGATCATAAAGTCTGAAAAGAGAGACACTAAAGAAGATACAAGCCTTTCCACTTTACCCATGTCACCCTCCCCCAAGGAAGGACAGCTCAGTGCCAAGAAAACCACAGTTCATGTGTCTTTATTTAAATCCCATTGGCATTTTTCACAGAAAATTTTTTTAAAATCCCAAAATGTATGAACACACACACACACACACACACACACACACACACATTGAATAATGAAAGCAATCTTGATCAAGAAGAATGAATCTGGAAGAATCACACTTCCTCATTTCTAATTATATAATGAAACTATAGTAATGGAAACAGGTACTGACATTTAAAACACACTTGTAAATCAATAGAACAGAAGAGAAGGGCCAGAAATGACCCAGATTTCTGTGTCCAACTATTTTTGACAAGGGCATCTAATCTTTGCCAAGGGCACTGAACTGAGAATGTGCTGTGGATAAAGGATAGTCTCTTCAATGAATGGTGCTGGGAAAATTGTATATCCACATGCAAAAGAATGAATTTGGGTCTTTATCTTATGCCATACACAAAAATAACCTCAAATGTATTAAAGATCTAAATGTAAGAACTGAAACCATGGAACTCCTCAAAGAAAACAGGGGAAAGCTCCATAACATTGGTCTTAGCAACAATATATATATATCATATATATATATATATATCATTATAGATATGATACCCAAAGCACAGGCAACAAAGAGCAAAAATAAATGTGGAACAACATCAAATCACAAAGTTTCTGCACAGCAGAGGGAATAATCAACAAAATGAAAAGTTATTCCATGGAATGAGAGAAAATGTTTGCAATTCATATATCCAATAAGGGATTAAACTGAAAGTATACAAGGAACTCATACAACTCAATAGGAGAGAGAGAGAGAGAGAGAAAGAAACCCTGGTATTTAAAATGGACAAAGAAGCTGAATAGACATTTTCCCAGAGTAGATATAACAGATATATAAAAAGATGTTCAACATTGTTAATCATCAGGAAAATATATATCAAAACCATATTGAGATAGTACCTCACACATGCTCTAATGGCTATTATCAAAAAGATAATGAGTATTGATGATGATGTGAAGAAAAAGGAACATATATACATTGATAGTGGGAATGGAAGCATTATAAAAATCAGTATGGAGGTTCCTCAAGAAAATAAAAATAGAACTACCGTATGATCCAGCAATCCGACTTTTGGATGTATATTCAAAGGAAATGAAATCAGTGTGTTGAAGAGATCTGCACTCCCATATTCATTACAGCATATTCACAATAGCCAAGATATGAAAATAGCCTAAATGCCCATTTACACATGAATGAAGACATACATAACGGAATATTGATAGCCTATAGAAAGAAGGAAATCATGTCACTTGTATGACATACATGAACTTAAAACAAATTATTGTAGGTGGAATAATATAAACACAGAAAGACAAATACTGCATAGTCTTAAATATGTGGAATCTTAAAGAAGTAAAACTCATAAAAATAGAGAGTAGAAGGGTGGTTACCAGGGGTGTGGGTAAGGTTCGGGGGGAATGAGAAAATGACGGTCAAAGGGTTTAAGTTTGCAGTCATTATATGGGTGAGTTCTGGCACAGCATGGTGACTACAGTTGATAATAGTGGATTGTATAGTAGAAAAAAAGAACTTTTTAATGGATGTAGAGTTTCCATTTTGCAAAATATAAAAACTTCTGGACACTGGTTGTACAGCAGTGTGAATGGACTTAACATTACTGAGCTGTACATTTTAAAATAATTGAGATGGTAAATTCTATGTTTCATTTATTTTTATCATAATTGTTTTGAACTCTAAAAATACATATATAAGGAATATTCTACAAAACTTCTTAAAGCCATGAAATTTTCTCTAAGCTGCAAAAAGTAATGAAAGACAAAGACAAACTATGGAACTATTCAAGATTAAAGAAGACTAAAGAGACTTGACAACTAAATATAATTTATGGGATTGGATGAATCCTGAATCAGAAAAATAAAATATATTGTTTACTATAAAGAGAATATTGGAGCCAGGCATGGTGGCACACACTTGTAATCCCAGTACTTGGTAGGCAAGAGAATTGCAGGTTCGTCGCCAGCCTCAGCTACCTAGTGAGGCCCTCCGCAACTTAGTGGACTCTGTTTCAAAATAAAGAATAAAAAATAGGGCTGGGGGTGTAGCTCAGAAGTAGAATGCCTCTGGGTTCAATCCCCAGTACCGCAAAAAGAAGAAAGAAAAATAAATAAGAGAATACTGGAATAATTAACTTAAATATGACTAAGGCCTATAGACTAGATAAAAGAATTGTATAAGTGTTAACTTCTTGGTTTATACAATCACACTGCAGTTATGTTAGAGAACATTCTTCTTAGGCAATACAAATATTTGGAAAATAAAGGGTTATCATGTTGATAACTTACTACAAGTGAATCAGAACACAATAATAATTACATATATGCATACGTATATATGTACATACATGTGTATGGATAATTATTAAGTAAATATGGGAAAATGTTAACAATTAGGGAATCTAGGTGAAGAGAATATAGGAGTTCTTTGTACCATTCTTGCAACTTTTTTGTTAAATTTGAAATTATTCCAGAACAAAAAATTGCAACAACAACAAAAAAAATTCAACCTTAGATATGCATCATTTAAGATATCTACTAGATGTTTAAATGGAGATGTCAAGTGGGCAATTCTATTCACATTCTAGAGTTTGGGATAAAGGTTTAGGCTAAAGATATCAAATTGGGGTGGGGGACTCTACATAAAAATAGTGTTTAATGCCCCAAGAATTGGCAAAGTCACCAAGAGCATGAATTTAAATAGACTAGAACCAAGAACTGAGCATGGGAACAATCCAACACTCCAACATCAAATACTTTATTTATAACTCCCTCAATAATGTGCTTGACTTCACTTTCCATCAGTTGTCCAAGAATTTGGGTTTTATTTCGAAGCAAATTTTGTAGAAAGAAGGAACATTACTAACAACTGAGGAATGGAATTCTCATATTTGTTTCCTTAACTAGTATTTGATGAGTTCAGCTCATTTTCTTTTTCCAGAAGTTTTGGTGCCTGTTTGCCAGAAGGTTCACAGAGATTATGTTCTAGAAAGTGAAGTCGTCTTGCATGGGGGATAACAGCTGGGTTAAAATAGGGCTGCCTAGCTCACAGCAGGGCAGAACCTTGGAATCAAACAGTTTTTCCTTCAGATCACAGCCAAACTTCCTGATGTGAAACCAGCCCTCATCCCAGGAGCTCATCTCATCAGTTTCCTTGTAGAAAGCAGCTGGGCTGCAGGGATAGAAACCTCTGGCCAGTCATTATTGTATCTAAAAGAACACCACTTGTTTCCCATTTAGTGCTCACACCTTAGTGTCTGCCAGTGTGAAGAGCAGTGGAGTTGGGGCATTTGCACTTAATATGAGTGAGCTAGAGACTCCGTCAGGACAGAACAACACATCGTCTTTCCCATGGAATGTTGGATCATATATTCATTGCCTCTAGTCAGTCAGATTGAAACTAATGTCAAAGGCAATGTGTAGTGTCAGCTCTGACCTTTAATAGGAAACTAGAAATAGAACCATTGTTCACCTGTACAGAGATTTGCCATTAGAGGACTCCATTTGTCCTTTAATACCTTCACTGTGTTCTGGATATTATTTCTTTATGCATCTCTCTTACCAACTAACAATAAGCATATCTGCATATTGTGCTTTGTAATTGAAGCATTTTTATATCTATTATCTCATTTAATGGTAACAATAGAACTTTTTTTTTTTTTTTGGTAGGGAAGGAAACATAGCCCAAGACTATATACCACCACTGAGCGGCCGTGACTTTTTTTCCCCCAATGAATTATGGTGGATGTTTGGAAACAACAAAAGTTGTATGGACTGAAATTGCTAACTGCTTCATGTGCCTGATTTCTCAATAGTAGAGATATAGGAAATGTTTTCTTGTCATTAATGTAAGCATCTTCTAGATTATAGGAAGGAAATGGTCACTGTAAGCATTTTCTAAATTATAGGAAGGAAATGATCACTGTTAGATTTCAACAGTATAAAGACTTAATAACAGAAATCAAACCCAGGGGAAAAGTCACTCACTTTGGCAGCAGAATTACATCAAGAAAGCTCAGGGGAAAAGAAGACAATAGACAAGAGGACAGCTTCTTATTTATATGGAAAAGGATTAGTTCTATCAACAATTTTGACTTCCTAGGTCATTGCCAGTAGGCACCCTGAAGGGACTGCGATGTGCCACAAGAGAAGGTGTTGGCAGGCATATATCCTCTGCAACTTTCCCATGGACTGGGAAATTTCTTGTGAGCTTGATCCATTCTCTCTCTCTAGAATCAGAAATATGCTTTCTTGAGGACTCTTGAAGGTAGAATCTTTGGGTGTGAGTTGGGGAGAGGAGTTGGTAAAGAACAAGATAAAAAGAAAGGCTGGTTTTGCTTAGAGAAAGATACTATAGAGCCTAGCAGTGAGGGTATGGTGAGAGTCACCCTCCAGGCCTTTGTCATTATAAGGATCGTTTTTCCTGCAGGTACCAGCAACAGTCTTCTGGGGAGATGGTTCCCATGTGTCTCTCCTTTATAAAGCTGGAATTCAGCCTTTCTCTTTTCCTTTCTACTTGTCATGTCTGGATATACCCGAGCCATTATTATTTGTGTGTGGGCATTCTAGTTCCATTGTTTTCACATTAGCCTCCATTCTGATCATTGGGAAGCCTTAAAGAAATACTGATGCATGTAACTCCTTTTAAAAACTTCTCTATGTGGTTGTAATGTATAGCCAAGGTTGATGTGTACACAGATTATCTGAGTATCTTGTTTACAGGAAGATTCTATTATCAATAGGTTCAATATAGAGCCTGAGATTCTGAATTTTTAACACGTAGAGCACTTTGAGTAGCAAAATTCTAGAATAGTTCAAACTCTGGTTACACCGTTTTAAAAAAAAAAAAATTACCTGGCAGAAGAAAAAGAAAGAGAAAAAGAAAGAAAAGGAAAAGAACCAGTGGGGGTTCTTGTGAACTAAGTCTTGAGGGCCATCCTTACAGACTCAGTCTCCAGACCAGGCCCTGTAGGCCAGGCACCAGTCCTGTTAGCCTGTCCAGTGATCCAGCAGCAAGCCCACCCATACACATCCACAATCTGGATAGTCTGACAGGTGAAGGACTCTCCTAAACAAAGCCAGTCTGCAAGAACTAAAAAAAAGTTCCTACTTCCCCAAATGAGTAGACATTCATGCATGGCCACAAGGATTAAGAACAATCAGAGAAAACCAAAGGAACAAAATAAAGCACCAGCAACCAACCCTAAATAAATGGAGATCTATGAACTCCTAACAAATAATTCAAAATTATTTTCTTAACTTCAAGTAAATATAGAGAAACAATTCATCAAAAGGAAAATAATAAATGACTAAAATGAGAAATTTAACAAAGAATAGAAATCATTTTTAAGAAAGCCAGGCATGGTGGCACACAATTGTAATCCAAGTACTTGGGAGGCTAAAACAGGAGGATCACAGGTTTGTGGCAAGCCTCAACAACTTAGTAAAGCCGTCTGAAATTTAGTGAGAACTTGTTTCCAAATAAAATAGGGCTGAGGCTGTAGCTCAAAGTAGAATGCCCCTGGGTTCCATCCCCAGCACCACAAAAATAAAGTTAATTAATTAGTTAATTAATTAATTAAAAGAAATTCTGGATCTGATAAATATGAATGAAATGAAAAGCACAATAGAGAGCACAATTGCAGAATTGATCAAGCAGAAGAATCTGTAATCTCAAAAGGAGGCTCCTTAAAAATATACAGAGAAGCCGGGCATGGTGGTGCACGCTTGTAATTCCAGCATTCGGGAGGCTGAGACCGGAGGACCCGGGTTCGTGGCCAGCCTCAGATACCTAGTGAGGCACTCCGCAACTTAGTGAGACTCGGTTTCAAAATAAAGAATAAAAAATAGGGCTGGGGGTATAGCTCGGAGGTAGAAAGCCCCTGAGTTCAATCCCCAGTACCGCAAAAAAAAAAAAAAAAAAAAAAAAAAAAAAATATATATATATATATATATACACACACACAGAGAAGCTGGAGTGGTGGCGCACGCTTGTAATCCCAGTCCTTGGGAGACTGAGACAGGAGGATCCGGGATCATGGCCAGCCTCAGCTACTTAGTGAGGCCCTCCACAACTTAGTGAGACCTTGTTTCAAAATAAAGAATAAAAAATAGGACTGGGGGTATAGCCCAGGGGTAGAATGCCCCTGGGTTCAATCCCCAGTACCAAAGGAAAAAAAAATACAGAGAAGAAAAAAGAATGAAAAGGAATGAAGAAAGTTTACAGGATTTATGGGGCAAATTTGAAAGAGCAATTTGAGTAATAGGACTTAAAGAAGGATAAGAGAGAGGTAAAAGAGTCAAACATCCAGAATATTAAAAGTCTCCAGTCAGATTCAATCCAAACAAGACTATATCAAGACATTATAACTAAACTATCAAAAATCAAAGACAAAGAAAGAATCCTAAAAATGGAAGAAGAAGAAGAAGAAGAAGAGGAGGAGGAGGAGGAGGAGGAGGAGGAGGAGAACATATTACATAAAAGGTAATTCCAATATAAACAGACCAAAAACAAGGAGATTGAATCAGTAATACTTTTTTTGTTGTTGTTGTTGTTAAAGAAAATCCCAGAACATGATGGCTTCATTGCTGAATTCTACAAAACTTTTTTTTTTTTTTTTTTTTTTTTTTTTTGCGGTACTTGGAATTGAGCTCAGGGCTCTTCTACCTCTGAGCTATACCTCCAGCCCTATTTTTTATTCTTTATTTTGAAACAGGGTCTCCCTAAGTTGAGGAGTGCCTCACTAAATAGCTGAGGCTGGCCGCGAACCGGGATCCTCCAGTCTCAGCCTCCCAAATGCTGGGATTACAAGCGTGCACCACCATGCCCGGCTATAAAACATTTTTTAAAAACTAATATCCTTCTCAAACTGTTCTCAAAAATTGATGAATAGGAAATACTTCCAAACTCATTTTACAAAACAAGCATTACCATGATACTAAAGCCATACAATGACACTATAAGAAAATTACAGGCTAATACCCCTGATGAACATGGATCCAAAAATCCTCAACAAAATACTAGCAAGTCAAGTTCAACAGCACATTAAGAGGATCATTCACTATAATCAAGTGGGATATTTATCCCACGAATGTAAGATATCGTTGGTTTTTAGACTCCATTGGTGTTCCAGTGACCTAGATTTGGGAACTTTGAGTTTAAATCTGCACTGTCTACTAATCACTAACCACATTGTGCATTTAAATTAAATTAAAATTAAACTAAATATTCAGTTTCTCAGTCGCATTAGCCACATTTCAGATGAGCTACAAGTGGACGGTAGTTTTCATAGTCAACAGTTATCAAACACTTCCATTAATTTGGAAAGTGCTATTGGCCAACACAGTAAAATTCAGAACAACTCTATGCAACAAACACTCCCAAAGGAAAGGGTGTCTTATTTCTGAAAGCTATTACATTCTCTTGGTTAACAAAATCAAATTTAATCTAAAGGGAGACCACATTGCAGTAGCTGTTTTATTTCAGTTTGTAATAGTCAATTTTATTTCAGATAACCCTGTTCTCCTGTCTTTCTTTTTTTTTTTTTTTTTTTTTTTTTGCGGTACTGGGGATTGAACTCAGAGGCGTTCTACCTTCGAGCTACACCCCCAGCCCTATTTTTTACTCTTTATTTTGAAACCGAGTCTCACTAAGTTGCGGAGTGCCTCACTAGGTAGCTGAGGCTGGCCGCGAACCCGGATCCTCCGGTCTCAGCCTCCCGAATGCTGGGAT
>PVLC010010423.1:0-50527 GCA_004027655.1 Graphiurus murinus | reverse complement strand
GCGCACGCTTGTAATCCCAGCATTCGGGAGGCTGAGACCGGAGGATCCGGGTTCGCGGCCAGCCTCAGCTACCTAGTGAGGCACTCCGCAACTTAGTGAGACTTGGTTTCAAAATAAAGAATAAAAAATAGGGCTGGGGGTATAGCTCGGAGGTAGAATGCCCGTGAGTTCAATCCCCAGTACCGAAAAAAAAAAAAAATTACTTGTTTCCATCAATTTTCTATTGTATTGTTACAACTTGGAAAGTGGCCTTAGTCTTCCACTATATAATCCTCCTACCTCACATTCCAACTTTTGTCAGCTGTATATTATTTTACATGGTCAAATATTTATTAACAGTTATAGTTTGTGCCTAAATTTCACCAAGATTGCTACTTTGTCCACAGATTGACTCTGAATTTTGAAAAGTTTCCACATTAGTAAAATAATATGAATAATATTTTACTACTTGACCACACAGTATAATAAGATTACTTTTCAGCTGGGTGTGGTACTGTAATCCCAGTACTTGGGAGGCTGAGACAGGAGGAACACAGGTTCAAAACTAGCCTCAACAACTTAGTGGGACTCTCAGCAACCCAGCAAGACCCTGTTTAAAAACAAAAAAATAAAGTGAGCTGGAGCTAGAGGTGTAGTTTGGAGATAGAATGAGTGTGGGTTCAATTTTCAGTACCAAAAAAAGGAAAAAAAAAGATAATTTTTCTTTTTCTGCAATGCCAAGACCAGGTTCTTGAACCACTTGAAAGAGACTATTCTTAGCATCAAAGCCAACTACACTTCCCTTTTTCACTGCCTAAATTAGCATCACGTTTTGGATTGCTTCCTATTGCACCAACTTTTACTATAGTGTTATTTTTCCTGGAATCTTTTTTGCTTCTTTCTTCTTTGAGAGAAGAGGATCACTTCAGACATTTATTAAATACTAAGTTAGTATCAATTTCCATGATATTTCCATGATACATTTTATTTCATTGAGACTTTCCTCTGGTGTGTTGTCTCCTCTTATACATTAGTCCAGACTGAAGCTCTCTTGGTTTACTGCAAAGGTAAACTTCCTGAAAGTTCCCATCTTCATTTCGCTTGGTTGAATTTACTGTGTCTTGAATCCCAGATCCCCCCTGACTCCCCCCCCCGCTTTATGATAAAGTATATCCTCCAATAAGTAAGACAAGTTGCTTTGCAAATTACATTTTCTAGGTGCTTTCATTCTTTAATCCTCTTTTGCTATTGGCCAATAGACAATTCCAGGACGGAAATCACTTTCTCTCGAGAGACTTTAGAAGCCTTGTACTTTTTGTTTCCCAGAATCCCCTGTTACTCTTCAGAAGTCTGATGGCAGACTGACACCCATTCATTTGTACACGAACTGTTTTTATCTTTCTTAAACTTTTTGAGATCATCTCTTTTTAGTGTTCTATAATTGTATGAGGATGTATCCAGACATGGATCTTTTTTTTTTTTTTTTTTGTGGTACTGGGGATTGAACTCAGGGGCATTCTACCTTTGAGCTATACCCCCAGCCCTATTTTTTATTCTTTATTTTGAAACCGGGTCTCACTAAGTTGTGGAGTGCCTCACTAGGTAGCTGAGGCTGGCCGCGAACCCGGATCTTCCGGTCTCAGCCTCCCAAATGCTGGGATTACAAGCGTGTGCCACCACGCCCGGCTCCAGACATGGATCTTTTACTTATTTTTTTTTTTTTCTTTTTCTATTGCACTGAACACTCTACTTAGTGTTCGGTTCTAGAAATTTCTACCTGTAACACAACTTCCTTCCTTAGTTCTCTTTTACAGAGATTCCTGTTTATTGGATAATGGATTCCTTGCATTGTTCCTTTCCTGTCTCGTTTTAAAATTGCATGTTTTATATTTCCCATCTCTGACTTACTATTCTATGTCCTGAGAGATTTTCCAGCCCCTCCGTTGAATTTCTCGTTAATTTTCAACGCCTCCACCGAATGTCTCATTTCCGTAACCCTTCTCTGATCTCCAAGGACGAGCTCTTTCTCTGATGGCCCCTCTGGGCAGCCCCTCGGAGGCCTCTATGGGAGGCACCTCTCCTTCTCCCACGGGGACCAACCTGAGCCCGGATTGCCTGCAAGGCTCGAAGCCAACGGCAGCGTGGTGGGGACTTGGGAACACGCTGGGTGCTGGGGATACTTTCTCCCGAGGGCCGGCCACTGTCCACAGCTCTTCCTTCCCAACCTTTTCCCTTTCCTCTCCTTTCAAAGCTGCTGGACCCGTATCACAGTCTGAGGCCTTTCTCTTCCTACTCTTGCTCCTGACCTCTTTATCTTTCTTTTTCTTCCCCATACTTTTCTTGGTGCATTGTAATTATACAGCATAGTGAGATACAAAGTGATACAAACATGTATCCTAGAGTGGTGTTGCTCGCTTGTAATCCCAGTCCTTGGGAAACCGAGATAGGAGGATCACAGGTTCAAGGCCAGTCTCAGCTACTTAGCGAGAGTCTGTTTCAAAATAAAAAATAAAATAAAAAAGAGGGCTAGGGGATTAGCTCAGAGGTAGAATGCCCCTGAGTTCAATCTCCAGTACCACAAAAAAATAAAGACTAGGGGTTTAGCGCAGAAGTAGAATGCCCCTGAGTTCAATCCCCAGTAAAGCATGCATGTGTGTGTACACACACACACACACACACACACACACACACACACACAAAGTGATACAAAAATACAAGCATACATCACTTGTTGTATTTGCTTCTGCATCTCATCCAGGTTCCCCTTCTCCCTCCCCACACGTTAGTGAGATTGGTAGTGATACCTTCATAAACAGACATATCAATATTGAACTGTTTCCTTCCTCAAGCATCATTTTTCTCCTGCCCATCTCCCTCCCTGGATGCCCATCTACAAAATGAAATAAATTAGCAATTTTGCATGAAAGTATGATTCTTTTCCATTTTCTTGCTTTCTTTCTTTTTTTTTTTTTTTGGTACTGGAGATTGAACTCAGGGGCATTCTATCCCTAGCCCTTTTAATTTTTTTTTTTTTTTGAACAGGGTCTCCCTAGGTTGCGGAGACTGACCTCAAACCTGCGATCCTCCTGTCTCAACCTCCCAAATACTGGGATTGAAAGCCTGCACCACCACACCCTACTTAAATTTCCAGATTTTATGGAGGGATGTGAAACTGCCTTGTTCAAATCATCTGTAACAAGAATCACGCAGGGCCTTGCCCTTCTAGTTAGTTCTAGTACTTACCCAAGTCTTGTTTAGCCACCGAATTCTAGGATTATCCAAGTCAGGAACCACTACAATGACAATAATAATGTTATTTATTATGTGGTAACTGTATGCCAAGGTAGGTAAGATTATAACCACCGTCTATTCCTTGTTTCATTTATTCCATGCAAAAGACTCAATATATAGGTGAAAACACTAAGTCTATACATGGTCCCCGGCCACACAGTTAGGAAGAGGCACACTTCTGCCTGTCTCTCTGTCACATCCGTACAGTGCCCCTGCCTGGGCCTAACAGGACACAAAGAGGACACTCAATGACTGTTGGTTGGTCAGATCAGCAACGCATACAAATAGATAATAAAAATCTCATTTAGTGCCCTGGGAAGTGTGTTCTATAGATCTATGATGGGGGAGGAAGGAGTAGGTAGGACTAAGGATGCCTCATACATTCTCAAAAGCTCCTAGGAGGAAGCATGTGGTTTATCAATATCAAATCTTTTGTTTTATTTGAAGTTCCCCGACCCCTGGAGCTCTAATAACAAGTTGCCTTTTTATCTTTGAAATACAAATGCTGCTTAGGAGGCAGAGCGTAACCAGTCTCTTATTTTCCCTCTTATAACGTGTCACGGAGGACCTCTGCGGGAGAGGAGGTAGTGCGTCAACACATGCACTCTTGCCCTCTTATAGAAAACCAATTCTATTTCTCTGAGCTCCTCCTCGTGCCCCTGGAGAAGTAATTAAACCAAATCATTGACTTTTTCTGGAGTCGCTCATGAGTCAGTTTTATTTATATAAGAGGGAAAGGGTTTGGAGAAAAGAAAATGTCATTGGCCCCAGATCAGAAGAAATATGTTTACGCAGAAAATATGCACAGGAGATTTGGCAGCGTCTTTTGTGACCTCTTTTTTTTTTTTTTTTCCTCCCAATATTCAGAAACATGAACGTTTTTAACAACAAATGTCATCCTTTTAGTTCTCGGAATTCCTTTTGTGCATTACACATAGCTCTCCAGGGATCGCTTGTCCTGAAGAGCTGCAATTTTGCATTTAGCTGTGTATTAGAGAAGTAGGATTGGCCTAGGAGTTGAATATGTGACTCCTCTCCCTCCCTCAGGAATAGGATAGTTATTTGGAGGCGAAATTCCACCTGTTTTTCTCCTAGTTTCTTTTTTAATCACCAGCCCATAATGTAGCATGCAAATTCACCTCCTTAGTCATTCAGAAGTTAAGGGAGATAAGCAGTTCTAACCCTCAAATAAGCCGTGGTTACTTTAAATTTTAGAATTGAGTAGTGCCATGGAGAAGGGACCTACATGCAAAACATGTTTGCTAACCTAGGTTGGCCAGCGCCGGAGACCTATCTAGTTGGTAGCCAATTTAGTCTAATCTAATTGGAGTCCAGTTTAGTTGGTGGCCAATCTCAGTGTCCATGGAAAAAAATACAAGCAGATGCTCTCTGGACTCCCAGGGCTAATATTTAATTTGTGTCCTTTAAAGTATTATATCTAGAGCTGCACATGGTGGTGCACACCTATACTCCCAATACTTGAAGGAACACAGATTCTAAGTCAGCCCCAGCAATTTAGTGAAACCCTGTGTCAAAATAAAAAAAATAAAGTATCATATCATCTAATCTAGATGTGTGTTCTTTTTTATTTTTTTAAACCTGACTTAACCCAAGCACAATTTTAAGCATTCAAGATGTTTTCTGAAAGATAGAATTGATCTGAAGGGCAAGGAGACATCTGAAATCTGAAGTTCATTTGCTCACTCTACCAACACTTATCAATTACTTGCTACCATGAGGCAACTGGGCTGGAAGCCAAAAATGCAGAAATAAGTAGATTAAGACAGACATGGTCACTACCATCAAAAAGCAATCGCAGACAAATCAAATAAATAAAGTAGTCTTCGATCTCATTTTTTGCAATTGTAGCAATCTGCATTCTCATCAACAGTGTACAAGGGTTCCCGTATCCCCACATCTTTGACAGTACTTTGCCTTTTTCATAATAGCCATCCTAACAGGTGTGAACTGATACCTGATTAGGGTTTTGATTCGCATTTTCCTGGTGATTAGTAATGCTGAGCATCTTTTCACATACATGTTGACCATTTGTATGTCTTCAAAGAAATGTTAAAATTCCTTTGCCCGTTTTTTATTGGTTTATTTGTTTTTGTCATTTTAATTGTATGAGTTCCTTAAATAATTTTGCTAATAATACCTCATCAAATATATGGTTGGCAAATATTTTCTCCCAATCCATAGCAACCTTTTCATTTTTGTTGAGCATTTCCTTTGCAGTGCAAAAGCATTTTAGTTTGATGTTGGCCCACTTGTTACCTGTTTTTGCTTTGGATGCCTAAGCTTTTGGTGTCACGTCCAAGAAATCGTTATCAAGGCCAAGATCACGAGCGTTTCTCCTGTGTTGTCTTCCTGTGTGTCTCCTGTGTTGTCTTCAGTCTCAGATCTTATATTTAAGACTTTCGGAGTTGATTTTTATGTATAACATGCAAAACAATTCTTTTATTCAAAGAAACTATCCATTCTAAGTCATAAACACTGCCCACAGGGTGTTCCCTTCACCTATGTTCTGTACCTGGCCCTGATCTGCTCACTCTCTCACCTGTACACTCTAGCTTTTGAGCCAATTACCCTCTGGACCGAAATCCTTTCCCTTGGTTCATTATTATGCCACACAAGTCTATTCCTGGCTCTGGCATGCGAGCTTCAGCCCTCCCTCTGGCCACTCGGTCTAATGTCTATATTTGTTTACCATGTGAACCTTGGTTTTACTTAAACGTAGGTATGAACTCTATCCTAGCTTTGTCCTAAGGAAGCTACCAGGTACTTGACTGTCATCAAGGCTAGGCAAACTCGACTATCTCCTACATTGGGGGAGAGGTCAGTGGGTAGGAAGTTAAGATAATTCACGTTTTATGCAGAATATATATCATTTTTGGCACAGTAAAAGAGTTGGCATCTGGGCCTGATTTTGAGCTAAAGAAGTATAGAATTTATAAGAGAGCCATTTGAATTTCTAATGTGACATGATAAGCATGCCTTCTTGTAAAAGCATTTTTACAGAAAAACAGAACAGCACGAGCTGACAGTAGAGACAGTTCCATCAACAATCGCTGGAATTATTCCACGCAGCATTCAAGGATCGCTTGATTTGGAAAAACAAATGATAAGAAATAAGCTATGTAGAAGTGTAAGGATTAGAGAGCCATATGCTAATTTCTGGAGATTTGAGGGAAGAAGGGTGATGGGGTGCATTTCCAGCCTAAGGGAATGTTGGATTTGACAACCGGAGAGAACATGTCCTGATGGGTGTTCCTGCCCAAGAGCTCGGAGATACTGTCTGCATTTCCAGGAGGCAGGGACAATGAGCTGTCACTGCTATGCTCTGTGGAAACTATCAACAGGCAGAATGTGTGAACCACTGCATGCTTAACATTCAAAATAGTTCCCTTTAGGCTGATGTAGGAAGGAGAAAAGAAAAAGGAAGAAAAGGTAAAAACAAAAACAGTACATTTCTGCTGGTTTGAAGCATCTCAAGCCTGACGTTTCCAGACACCACCATGGAAACCTTTGCATTTCTTGACCTCATTTTTATGCTTAGAGTGTTTCAAATTTTCTAGAGAAAGCTTAACTCTTAACTGAGGAATAAATTTTTCTTTCCCCTATGGGTATATTTTCCCCTAGAATCAATGCAAATGCAGACATTATGAAAGTAAACATGTATGACTTTGTGCATTTTTCTCCTTTTCTTCCTTCTTCTCCTTCTTCACCGAGTTGTAGAAACAGCCGGAGAAAGCGTGCTTCATAAAAGGAAGCCACGATCAAGAGAATGCAAAGTCACAGAAATTCCACTGTGATACTTGGCTAATAATAGCAGCATAATAATGAATCAACAGTTTCAAAGAGCTCTATAAATGTCCCTACATGACATTTATATGTGAACCAAGTAGCTGGTATTTCATTGCAGCTATGTCCTGAGGGTCCCCCATAAAAGAAGCCACAAATGAGAATTAGAAGAGGAAATAACATTTCCCAAGTACCTAATAGACATCAGCCCTGCGCTTAGATGCAGTACATACCTTCGCCCCTTTATTCTTCTCAGTGCCCTGTTGAGCAGGAGCAAGCCCAGGCTGGTGGCGCTGGTGGTGATGTTAGTAACAATGACTGAAGCTTTCTGGGCACTATGCTTTCTTCAATGTGCCTTTATTCATTCAACAAGCGCTCACTGAGTGCCCTATAATATGCCTGGCACTCGAAATACATCAATGTACAAAACACAGAGAAATTCCTGCTTCTATGAAGCTTCATTTGGGGAAGAGAAACATACTGGAGATGCTCAGATAATACCCAAACAAGCAGGGAGCTTAGAGACTCCGCTAGAAGGAGATATGTGTGATGGAGAAATAACAAATTGGAGGGCAGCAGGTCAGGACTGTGGGTGTGAGGCTTAGGCTGCAGTCTTTAATTCAGTGATGGTAGCAGGCCTTACTGAGAAGGTGATGCTTGAAGCAGCTCAAGAGGTGGGCCACATGGAATCCTGGGAAGGAGGGCTCCAGGCAGAGGGAGCAGCCTGCACCAAGGGCCTAGAACAGGAAGGTGCTTGGAGTGTTTGATGGACAGTCAGGGGCAGCAAGACTGAGCAGGGGAGAGCCAGGACACACATCTGGGGACCAGATCCTGTAGGGCCTTTCAGACCAATACAAAGAGCCTGAATTCTAACCTGAGATTCTAATCTGAATGAAATGGTAAGACATCGGAGAAATGAGAACAGACAAGTGACATAGTCCAATGTATATTTTTAAAGAACCACTAGGACTATTGAGAATACTACTCTATGATCCAAATATTACATTTTTAACTCTTTTTTTTGTACTGGGGATTGAACCCAGGAGCATTCTACTTCCAATTTACACCCCCAACCCTTTTAATTTGTTGTTTTGAAACAGGGTCTCACTAAGTTGCTGAGGGTCTCACAAAGTTGCTGAGGCTAGCCTTGAACCTGCATTCCTCCTGTCTCAGTTTCCCAAGTACTGCAATTACAGGCATGCACCACCATGCCCAGCTTCAAATATTATCTTGTTTAATCCAATAGTCTTCTGAGGTTCTTGGAATTCCCATTTTATAAATGAGAAGCTGTGGTCAAACACTCAAGTGAGTGACAGAGTCGGGAATCAAGCCTAGAGCAAGTACTGTCTGAATTCCCAGCCTGGACTCATTGCAGTACTGTAAAAAAAAATAATAATAATAAAAAGGATTGTAAAAAGTACTGTCTTGAAAGGACTGCTTCTAGGTTCACATGAGTTCACGACAACTGAAATATGGATTTTAGGTCTAGGAAGAAGCATTGTGTCTTATCTGACTTAGATGAAGGACAAATAAAAAATAATAACGACAAGAATAATAACAATGAATCCATGGATAATTCAGCAAATAACTTCTGAGTTTCTACTATGTTTGCAGACATCATGTTAAGTAAGATGTGAACTCAAGCCTCAGGTAGTTTACAGTCTAAAAGGGAAAAGATGCATTTTGACCAGTGTGTGCAATAAAGTATTGTAGGAATCATTTTAAAAGAATCTGTGGGGCCAAGATGGGAATGGTCAGTTCCCAGCTGCAGGGCGTGGGCTGGGCATGTGGATCTGTGCGGTTGGTAAAACCCTTTCTCACATCAAATGTTGTGTACCATGATTCACTCTCTCGTGGTTTAGTTCAAATGGCTTGTGAAGAAAGATTTTTTTTTTTCTTCTCTTGAGGTGCTTTCCAGGAAAAAAAATAAATAGCTAAGATTTTGTCATTTGAAGCATCTTCTCTGAGTTTTACTACTAGCTATAGTTTTGCAATTCCAGTCTGTTGAATTCTGTCTGGGACACACCCACCCAGCTCTGAGGAATTTTAATCAGCAGGCCATTGCATTGTTGAAGCTGGTGTCTCTGTTGTGTAAAACATTTGATTCACCTTTTAATTTTTCTGTGTTACGGGGGCCCAGAGGAAGTCCAGACCTGCACAGCTGCAGATGTGCACACATCCTATGTAGCACAATTGTGTAAGGTATCACTAGGCAAAACACAGTGCATATGCATACGTCACACTACCATACACAGGTGCATGCCATGTCAAGGACATCCACATTGACATGGGCATACACCATTTTGCCTGGAACCCTATATAAGGGATGGGCCAAGAAAAAAATGCTGTTGTTTGTTCTCCTCCTGATGGTGATTCCACATGTTTTCTTCATCCTGAGGAATCTCACCACCCGTAACCACAGCTGGCCCCTCACAGTTGGCATAGTTGGCAGGATGCAGTGAGTGTTCCCATTGCCCCTCCAGAGGAGCAACCCTGGAAGGAACAAGCCAGGGTGGAGGAGATGTGGCCCCCGGCCTTCCTGTGGTTCCTGGTATGGGTATATCTAGTAGCATGAGGTTCTAAATCTGAACATCCTGGTGGTACACTGGGAGGCAGCCAG
The DNA here is from genome assembly GCA_004027655.1 of Graphiurus murinus. Classification (NCBI taxonomy): domain Eukaryota; kingdom Metazoa; phylum Chordata; class Mammalia; order Rodentia; family Gliridae; genus Graphiurus; species Graphiurus murinus. The sequence goes on along the minus strand of PVLC010010423.1, from coordinate 40,833 downwards.
ACAGGTGGCCTGAATGTTCCTACCTGTGACACACCAGTAATGACTTTCTCCCAGACTAGGGACTCAGCCAGGTCCCTGACCTGGGCTGCATGTGGAATTGACTATTTACTGGTCCCCCCACAACGTGACAGTTCAATGTGCCCCAGTGATTTGGGAGAATTGGATGTTTGCCTCCTAAGCAATATGATGTGTATATATCCCCCATAGCTGAGTACATCCTGGGGGTGGACGTATTACATGGATTGACTGTGCAGCAAACTGTTGGAGAATTCCAGATATGAGCGTAAATGGTAAGGACTATTACTAGAGGACATTCCCATCATGCTTTCTTACAACTCCCCCAAGATTATGAATATAGGGCAGTACAAGTTATCAGGGAGCATGAGGTAATTAGACAAATGATACTAAAGCTACAAGAGGCCGGTGCAATACACCTGACTCATAGCCCATTCAACTCTTCCATGTGGTCAATATGAAAACCTAATGGTTCCTGACACAGAGCAGTGGACCATTGGGAGCTAAATCAAGTGACACTGCCCTTGCATGCAGCAATCACCAACATTTCAGAACTGATGGATCACTTGTCACATGAACTGGAACAGTTCCATTGTTATAGTCATGAGATGTATCACAGTTGTGTGGCACAGGATTTAGCCTCTTGGCAGAAGCTTGAGGTTGCATGGTTATACCATTGTATTGATGATATTATGCTAATCTCTGATTCTCTTACAGAGTTAAAAGCAGCTGCATGCAGTCTCCGAGCTGCTCTCAAGGAATGTGGATGGGCCATCAACATAGGCAAGGTCCAGAGACCTGGGCATTCTGTCAGATTCTTGAGAGTTGTCCGATACTCAACCAGGAACAGTCAAAAAGTGATTCCACAATTTGCTACTCTGTGTAACATTGGGAAACCCAGGTGCCCTCCTCACCTGGACCTCGGACACAAAAACACCTGCATCCTAGGGCCACCTTGAAAAAGAGAATGGATGTGATTCTCCTGACTCATGAGGATTGCTCCACGGGTGTTAGCCACTAGTGGAGTTATTTTAGTGATGTAAGCTTCCCACATCTGCATTGGTGGCTTTGCTGAGCTCTGGGTCATCTTCTGGCCATTCCCCCTTTGAGGAGAAGCTTCAAGACCTGGCTACTGGCTTTATTTATTCTCCCTGCTGGAAAGGAGAAACAGAAGCCTGGAGAATCACTAGCCTCTTCCTGGGATTTCACCACAGTTGGTTCCATCAGTAGCCTCGCCCCAGGGATTATATAAATATTTTGTGTTCTCATAACCACACTCGGGCACTGTCCCAAGAAAGCTCAGTGTTTAGAGCACTGTGTCCTCAGCAGTCTGGCTTCAGGCTTTGAGTTAAGAGAAACTGCAGCTGCAGACAGGAGTCCTCCTTCCCATGTTTCTAGGGAGAGAAAAAGAAGATCATGGTGACTGCCATGAATAAGAGTCAACTGAATGTGTCCTGTCTTCAGGGCAGTTTGCCAGCTGCCCAAGTCATCCACCCAGTGGGGTCAGCTTAGCACCTACTGACTCCCTGATCTACTCTGTCACTGTTGCTTAGCACCCTATGTCCAAGCCTTTCACAGGAGACAGTGGGGACAAGCATCATCAGCTTTTGGTGTTGGAGACGACTCTCTGACACAGTCAATGACCATTTCATGGCCTTGAGGAAAAAGCAGAACCCAAACTTCTCAGCAGGACCCAGAAGCCCTACCACAGGGCATGTCTTTGCTGTTTTCCTGGGACACCCCAGGAAAGCAGTCATGATGCGACCAGGTAGGAGCAGAGACCTGCAGAGGAGGTTTTCCACGAAGCATCTGTCTGTCCCGAAGACATGCACGGACTAGCCTTTCTCCCTTGCTTTGTATCATATCTATCATGGGGTCAACAGCATGAGAACATTGAGAACAATATATTATATACTGAATATAACTACTATAATAGTAAAGATAAGGGCATCAGCTGGCATCTTGGGGTAAAGGGTGGTGTGAGGCAGTAAGTACAGATCACCTGGCTATGGATAAAGGGATCACATGGCTAGGGATAAAGTCATCTCCCCACTTTCTGTCTGTCCGAAAAGTTGGAATTTGGTGGTGTGCCCTCCCTACCAGAAGCATGGAGGAGGCTGACAGTCTGAGAAAGGCACTTGGTATTTCCAGAAAGAATGATGTTTTGAACACCTGAGGTTTTATCATTTGCAGGGTGTGACTGAATGAAGGCACCATTACAACTGGGGAAGAAAACCAGCCCCAAGACATGTGAGATGGGATAATGTGTCCAAGCCTGTTTGAAATAGACCAGAAGGTCATGGTCAGGAATAAACCCTGGGAGTACGCCAGCGTCGTACCAGGATGCATACCTGGAATGGAAGAGTCCTGACGCAGTCTTCTCTTTATGCTTAGATAAAATCAGACCCCTCTAGGGTCATGCATCTAATCCTAGGAGTACAGCAGAGAAGGGCAGGAGAGTTTGGACAGGCTTCAGGGGAAAAGTTTTCAAGATGACTAAAGGGCTGGAAAATAATATCTATGAGAGAAGGTTAGAGGAGACAGGGCTGGCACCAGATAGCTTTAGGTGAGTTCATTGACTCTGAGCAGCTCCGTTCCCTCTCCTATAATAAGGAACGTGACCCAAGCACTCAGGTCTTCCTGGGTTTCCCAAAATCTGTGTACCAGGAGGAGAGAGAGAGCTAGAGGTGACTTTCCTATCAATTTCAATTCTGTACCTGTTTCTAATCTCTGTCTACCTTATGGGAGACAGTAAGAAAGACTGAGACTGTACCTTTTGATATTTTGTAGAAGCAAAATCAGGGCAGCAAAGGGTTTTTCCCAATCAAACAGAAGGAGCAGAGTTCAGAAAATAAATACAGCCAATATTTAAAGTATCTGTCTAAAATTATTATTAATTTATTTTTGCCATTTGGGGATCAAACCCTGGGCCCCATGGATGCTAGATAAGCACTCTACCACTGAGTTACACCCCCAGTCCCCCAAGTTATATTTTGATCCTCATATCTTCAGAAATTAGAAGTCAATCCTTTCCTTTGTCCCGCCCACATTGTCATGAGACCGTCCTGTTTCCATGGGCCGGGCACGCTGGGAATAATCATTTATGTGATCTCAGAAGAGACACCTGTAGTATGGATCTGCAAACACTGATTTCAAGGAATCCACTGAAAATGGGAGGGGAGAAACACGTACAGAAAAGCCCTGCCCTGCCAATCATGTTGCGTCTCTGCCGGCTGCAGAAGCCCAGTCTCCAAGAAGGCCAATAAGATGACCAGCCTCTGTCCCAGTCCCTCCATGCCCAACTCCCTCTTTTGCAGGAACCAAGGATTGGGAGCATGAGGAGAAAAGTGAAATGGTCTGAGACAGTGGTTGGACAACAGAACTCCAGAGCCTGCGGCTACCTCACCTCACTGCCTGGGACTTAAAAATACTGATGCAGCCAGGTATGGTGGCACGTCCCTGTTATCTCAATACTTGGGAGGCTGAGACAGGAGGGTCACATGTCTGAGGCCAGTCTTAGAAACATAGATACAATAGGACTGGGGGTGTAACTCAAAGGTAGAATGCCCCTAAATTCAATACCTAGTAATACACACACACACACACACACACACACACACACACACACTACTGATGCCCAGTCCCCATCTGTGATGATTTACAATCAGGATCTCCAGGATTCCAACAGGAATTTTCTTACAAAATAGGCTGGATCATAAACCACTCTATGCTTCCAGTGACAAATTAACTTAAAACATGAGAACAGCAAAGGAAAAAAGAAAAACCCCAGCTTACAATATCACATCCCAAACATATATCAATCAGGTAAGTGAGGGGTCCTTAAGAAATTCTCTTCCCAGGCTGGGTGTGCAGCTCAGTGGCCAAGCACTTGCCTAGCATGGGTGAGGCCCTAGGTTCAATCCCCAGCACCACAAAAAAAAAAAAAAAAAAAAAAAAAAAAACCATATATATATATATCTTCCTGCAGAGCTGTCATGTCTCCTCACCACTGTGGTAAGAGTACCTCCATGTGCTGCCAGCTGACCTTTCATTACCTTTGATCACATGATGGACCAGAGCTGTCTGAAAAAGTATTGGTTGTGGATCAGTTTTGGCATCGACTAACCATGCTGCAGTTTCATTGTCATTTTGTCACAGTGCCTCTCACTTAGTAGGAGCTGAGTATGCTTTTGACAGCTAGTAGGACAATTCTTTCTTTCTTTCTTTTTTCTTCTTCTTTTTTTTTAACTAGAGATTGAACCCAGGGCCATTCTACCTCCGAGCTATACCTCCAGCCCTATTCTATCTTTCTTGTTTTGAAACAGGGTGTTCCAGTCAGTATTCTTGCAGCTATAATCTAAAAGACTGTGAGCACGTAACTTAGGGGAAAGAAGATTTATTTTTTTATGGTTTCGAGTTCAGTTCCTGTGAGGCCGGGGACCAGGGTCTCAGGGCATGGCGGCAGGAGCCCGAGAGAGGGGGAGCTCATGGATTGTGTACATCATGGAGGCTGGAAGCAAGAGAGAAAGCAGGGAGAGGAGGAACCATAGATAATCCTCAAGGCCATATCCCCAGGGATCCACCTGCTCCAACCACACCCTACCTGTCTACCAGATGCCACCCAGGTAAATCCATTACAAATGGATTTACCCACTGCTGGGATTATATTATCATAACTCCACTATATCAACCCTGAATATTAATAAATGAGCTCTTTAGGGGACATTTTATATCTACAACACAGGGTCTTTCTAATCTCGCTAAATCTCTGAGACTGATCTTGAACCTGCAAGCCTCCTGTCTCAGCCTCCCAAGTCCTGGGATTATAGGCATGTGCCACCATGCCTGGCTCCAATAGGACAATTCTTGATCTTGTCCTTAAAAACTTCAGCCCCCTGCATGTGTAGCCGCCATGAGGGTCATTCATTCAGAACTTAGGAAAGCGGTAGCACTAAGTCAATATTTCATATCCACAGGGGCTCCTGGCTGTGGTGTAGATTTACGGGATTTCATTTCCATCGACACTTTGCCTGCCCTACCTCATCTGTCAAAGGACCTACATTTGTATTCTCGCTACAGGATATTTTTACCTCATCTGTATATACATCATTAAATAGTTCAAGATCGATTGCAGAAGAGATAGTGAAACAGTGAAAATCTCTTTCACTGTTTATGCCAAATTTCAGAGGCTTCTTTGTTTGCATTGCAACCTGGGCTGTTGTTTAACATTCCTTTGCCATTCTGCTATAGGTGCTGGGTGATGAATGCGGTAGGGGAGAGCAATTTATCAAAGCATCGTGCTGGCATCCAGACTGCAAAACATATAATGCCAATCACGGGTACCCATGTCCAATCCCTGTTCTCCATTCCTATTCATCTTCATTCCAACTTCTGCTCTACCTGAATGGCTTCCTTCCCACCTGCCCTCTGGGCTCACCATCTGTGCTGGCCATTCTTGAGGTCACCTCCTTCAGAAAGCCTTCCTGAGGACCCTGGTGCCTGCAAATATCCACCACTCCTCCCTGGGACCTCACCTACCATTGGATTTTAAATCCTTGGGGACAGAAAGTGTGCTTATTCACTTTGGAACGGAACTCGGCACTCAAGCAGTTTGTAGATACTGCTTGGATCAATACACGAACTCAATATGTCATGACGAAGGAAACAGTTCAAACAATCCTATGTACATAGGTGCAGCTGTCAATACCAATTTCAATTTTATGAACGGGGAGGATTGGGATGAGAACTGGTGGGAAACATCCTAGGAGCTGTATACATATATGTGTCCACCACACTGAACCTCAATGTGATGTGTCATTATAGTATACCAATAAAAGTATGTTAAAAATATGTGTAATTATCTGGTTACCACCCCAAAATACTATGTTTGAAGCAAATATTTTCTTCCTATCCCCTAAAGAAAAAAAAAATCAATCTTCCTTATTACCAAAGTGACCAGGCTGGAATGCTGGTTCTTTCTTGGACTCTATCATAAGTCCTTTCTTTCTGTGGAATGTCTTGTTGTCCCCTCAACTCTCCAGCACCCCCCGACATCCAGACCCGACCTTGTTGCCCTTACCTGTGCAGTCCATGCCATCTCACTTCCCCTGCAGTAGTCCTCTCCTGCACCAGTTTTGCAATCCACTTCCACACCAACCATCATAAAGAGAAAGCCTGGCTCTCGTCTTGCACTTCTTCAAGAACCCTTAGTAGCTCCCTGTTAGTGTTTGTTTTTCCTAAAATGTCTTTCTTTTTCACCCACCCAACACAGACGGTCCACTCCAGTTGGGTTAGCTGTTTCTCTTCCCACACACCAGCATGCCCCCAGCCCTGCTACTGAACCCACTCAGGAGTGCTGGAGACCCTGAGTGCTTGTTCTCCACTTAGCAGACAATGCCTTTCCTTCATTGGATAGCAAATGTCATGCACATCCTGGAGACCCATCTCATCTCCATCTCTCCAGGACTTCTACCCCCATCCAACAGCCCCCTCCATCTCTTCCTGCCCTGGTTTCTTTCTACACTGTTACCTAAATGCCATGACCACTTATTGTTCCCAAAATACTGCACACATTTCGGTTTCTTTTGCCTGAATTTGCTTCCAAGACAATGCATATGTATGTCTTTTGCATTCTTCACTTTGCCTATCACGGTGCACTGGCAAACTTCTCAATCCTCAATACTTCTTTGGAAAAAAATACTCTTTATTCACTGTGATATATAAGAATGTTATAAAAGACCAGTTTGAAAGGATGTAAAATGCCAAGAAACAAGCTCTGAATTCATCGAGGGTCAATTAAATTGTCCATTCAGAAGAATTATGATATGACTATTTTGAAATAGTGATGATACTTGTAAGATCATTTTTTGTGGTAATACTCTAAATAACAATACTAGTAAGTAGTCGTTATTTCAACTCAGTCCAATTGGTCACACATGAGAGAAGTTAATAAGTATATACCATGTATCAGTGTGGGAATATGGTAGAAAGAGGGTAACTTAAAAGTAAGTCAACTATAAGCAGAAGATAGCTATCTTGGGCAGAGTGTGGACAATATTATAAACATGGTAAATGTTTTAAATTTATTGCTGATGAAAAGATTCATGAAATTAGAACCCTCACATAGGATGCAGGATTTTGAAAGGGAGAAGCAGTGTTTTGCAAGTTATTGGAGATGAGGGGCAGGGTAGAATAGAATAATAATGTGAAGAGATGCAAATTGCATGAAATTTAAAAGATAAGGGGTGGATGTGTGTACGTGTGTGTGTGTGTGTGTGTGTGTGTGTGTGTATTAGGGATTAAACATAAGAGCATTTCATCTTCAAGCTACACCCCCAGAGCTTTTTATTTTTCTTCTTGTTGTTGTTTTGAGACAGACAGGGTCTTGCTAGGTTGCTGAAAGTCTCACTATTTTGCTGAGGCTGTCCTCTAACCTGTGATCCTCTTGTCTCAGCCTCCCAAGTACTAGGAACATAAGCGTGTGCCACCCTGCTGGGCTGAAAGACAAGATGGTTTTAAAGAACACTTACTATTTAGTTAGAATAAAAGGTATTGGGGAAAGGGAAGGAGGAACAGGAAATATGGAAAGTTAAGAAAGTTCATCATTATCAGATTGTATACGCCTCACTTGTTTGAGTTTTCTTATGTAAGAAAAAAAAAAATTAGCCAGGTGTGATGGCACACACTTGTAATCCCAGTACTTGGGAGACTGAGACAGAAGGATCCAGGTTTGTGGCCAGCTACTTAGTGAGGCCCTCCACAACTGAGACCCTGTTTCAAAATAAAGAATTAAAAATAAGGCTGAGGGTGTAGCTCAGAGGTAGAACAGCCCTGGGTTCAATCCCCAGTACTGCAAAAAAAAAAAAAAAATTATATATATATAATTTTAAATTTGTTTTGAAAGGGCGATATATATATATATGTTATGGTTTGGATACGAGGTGCCCCTCAAGGTCTCACGTATCTCGCCGAGCTTGGTCCCCAGTGCAGCAATGTTGAGAGGTAGGGCTTTGGGCTTTGGGGACGTAATTGGATCAGGAGGACTTGCATCTCATCAGTGGGATAGCCCATTGATAGCTGAGTGGACTCCTGAGAGGTGGTTGAGGGTGTGGGGTGTGGGACCTGGTTGAAAAAGTGGTTGTTGGGGGCATGTCCTTGAGGGCTATCTCTTATCTCCAGCCTCTTCCCTCTCTCTCTGCTTCCTTACTGTCATGAGCTGAGCAGCTTCCCTCCCCTAGGCCCTTCCACAGGGATGTTCTGCCTTGAGCCCAAAGCACAGAGCTGCCAATCTTGGCCTGAGACCTCTGAAACCACAAGCCAAAACAAACCTTTCCTCCTTAGGCTTGTTTTCCTCGGGTATTTGTCAGAGCAACGAAAAGCTGACTACCACACCATTGAAAGTTTTGGAGAAAATCCTGATAGCAAATTTTTACAGAATTGTGTGGCATTGTTCCCTTTAGGCGGCTGGAGAAGTAAACAGCCTAAGGCAATCCATTTCCTTTTTGTTTGAAATGCGAAGAAATAAGTCCAATAAAAAATAAAACTGAGAGCTATGGGACATCTCAGATAACCAGAAGTCTGCTCTCTAACGTGTGGGATTTTGCTAAAAATCTCTAATAGTTGCATGTTTTTTAACGTTGTCATAGAAGCAAATGGCCTGGTTTTTGAGAAAGCCGATCTCCTCCAGTGTTTCCAGGCTAGCACAGGATGTACTTTGAGCTGGGGGCTTGGATGTCTGGAGCCCTAACTGTAAAGCATTTATACCTTGCTGGGTTGAAGTCACAGGAGATGAAAAGGGGCCCCGACTCCAACAGGAACAGCTCTACTAGTCCTCAGCAAGAGTGCCCACTAATGTAAAAGCAAACGAGGAGGCTCGAATCAAAAGGCGTTCACTGTCACCGACAGCTCTGTTTGCATTTGTTTATTCAGAATTAATATTAGCCAGAAGTGGCAGCTTGTGCTCATTTTTTCTGCATCATTAAATTGAGCTCCTCTGAGCCACCAACAAAGCCAGCAATGCCCAGGTAGCAACTGGAATAACTCTGCAATAATTGCATCATAGCTCTCCCGCTGCATTTCCAGAGACTCATTTGGTTACAGTCACTAAGGACAAGCCGGGCATGCAGAGGCTGTTTATTAAATGTGCTTCGTAGGCTTCTACCCTCAGAAAGATTCGAGGGGCAAAAGATGTTGCCACGCAACTGTTCTCTCTCAAAGGCATTTTGACCCCTCCCCTAAATTGGTGAGGAAAGAGTCATATCATCATAGTGGTCAAATGGTTCAAAATGTATTTTGGTTCATGGTTTATGGATGGACTTGTGGAATCAGGAGTGGATATAAGATGTAGGATTCTGATAGGGAGAGGTATGCTTGCAGGATGAGGGAAAAGGTGGAGCAAAGTAAAAGAATTAAGAGAATCAAATTGTATGGGATTTGAAAGCACAGGAGAAAATAAGCAATTACTTGTATGTTGCAAAAATATATTGCTATTACCAGTTTTAAGTATGAAATATGATTGGGGAGTATGAAGTATGAAGTATGATTGGGAAGTTCCATGAGTTGATTTTGAGAACTATTTCCTGAATAATTGGTAAATGAAGACTCAATCTATGGACTCAAATTAGGCAAGAAGAAGTAAAGGAGTGGATAAGAGATGAGCCAGGGGCACTTTTTGGAGAGCGGCAGCCCCTAGAGTCGGTTTGTGCTGCTTCATAGAGGTGAGCAATCTCAAATCTTCAATTTCAGATTCCTGGCTGGAAATACCTCATCTTGGAGTCCCTGGAGTACAAACCTGACCTAAGGAGCATATTCTTTCTCTAAAGTTACTGAATCTTTCAGGGCTGTGCCTATAGGAGGTTGGGCCTATAGTTTGCCTGTAGTATAGCAAACTGAAAAATTGTTTGCTGAACAAGTCCTCCCAGATACTTCAACTCACATATTTAAATAAGGTTGGACCTGAACAAAGAGACGGCCATGTGTGCAGAAGGCCTGAGTCCCACTTCCAACAGGCAAGCTGAATGAGGACAGAGGTTCTTCACTGGTTTGTTTGCAGTTATCTGGTTTTCAAAGGCTTGTTTGCGTGTTTTGCTGTGTTTTATTTTTTGTTTGTTTGTTTGTTTCGTTTTGTTTTTGTAGCTGAACTGAATGCAAGGTGAAATAAGAATTTCCTTTCCCCGGGGCTATGTCCATTCTTCCCAACTGAGCTGGAGAATACTCTGATGAGCTTTAGCAATGCTGGAAAGATCTTGCCTTGAAAACTCACTTCTAGAGAACTCAAGGAAATTCTTAAACCTGGGTATCTAATAGAAAAGATCCGGAAAGAATCAAGTATAATGAACATGTCTGAAAGAATGCGTTCTCTTGAGCAGACTGGCCCATCTAAAGGAGTGGCAGAGACAAAAGAGGAAACAGAAGGGACATCAGATAAATGAGAGAGACCAGTAGAACTGTAGAAGGGAATTGGGAGAAGGGAGGGGCAGGAAAAGCAATCGATGAAGGAAACAGTTCAAATAATGCTATGTTCACATATGAAGCTGTCACTGCTAATCTCACTAACATGTATGGAGGTGAGAGCCAGAGGGAAACACACCAAGTCCTGTGTGCATGTATGTTCATACTGCTGTGAACCTCACTATGATGTGTAATGACAATGCACCAATAAAAATGCAAAAATAAAATAGACTCTAATTAACATAAAATATTAAAAGGACCAAATGCTTAGGCAGACATTGGATCACCATTTCAAATGGGTTACTAAATCTTTCAGTGCCTCAATTTTCCTATTTGTAGAATGAAGGCAATAAATAGTGTTGTTAAGTCAGTTGTAGTAGTGCACATTTGTAATCCCATACTTGGGAGGCTGAGACAGGAGGACTATTTGAGGCCGGCCTCAGCAACTTAGTGAGACCCTGTTTCAAAATAAATATTTAAAAAATTTAAAAAGTATTAGGAGTGTGGCTCAGAGATAGAATGCCCCTGGGTTGAACCCCTAGTACCAAAAAAAAAAAAAAAAGTATTGTAAGAACTCAATGACTTACTACATGTAAATGCTTAGATAAGAATCCAGCATGTAGGGAAATTTTTATTAATGCTGGCTCCCATTATTTTTCTTTTTTTTTTTTTGCGGTACTGGGGATTGAACTCAGGGGCATTCTACCTCCGAGCTACATCCCCAGCCCTATTTTTTATTCTTTATTTTGAAATCAAGTCTCACTAACTTGCAGAGTGCCTCACTAGGTAGCTGAGGCTGGCCGCGAACCCGGATCCTCCGGTCTCCATTATTTTTCTTAACATTACTTTTTTTTTCTGAACTCATAAAATAAATTTATACAAGAGCAATCTTCTCTCCATGGGAACTTAGAAACAATTCTATTTATTAAGCATTTATTATGTCCTAGTCATCCAATAAATCATATCTAATTTGACCCTCACAATAATCCTACGAGAAAGGTGTTATTATCACCAGTGTCAATCACCAAACAGGGTTAGAGAGACTAAGTAACCTGGCCACACTGAATAAAAGAGGAAGCAGGGATTTGAACTTGGGGCCAAATAACTCTGAAGCCCATTTTCTCACTCTGCTGGGCTCTCTCTCTGAGACAATGAATGCTATTATGTGTCCCAACATGAAATGGAAATCAGTTAAAAATAAGCACGTAGGCCAAAGACCTCCTTTCCTTGAGTTCTCTCTCATGGAGTCGATTGCCTGGTGCCTCTCAGACAATTTCCGCATAACACCTTGAGATTAATTGGCCTCGTGTCTCTAGTCGGCGGCGGTCTGTTTAATTCAAGTCACAGGTGGGCACTTTCACTCCGATTAGAACGTCACTCCTAAATCTGTTGGTATGTCACAAAGGCACAAGTTAAAACCCAGGAAAGAACTTGAGCTGTCACTGTTCCCAAGTAGAAACATCCTTAGGAGCTTATCTGAGCAGAAGGCCAATCGGAAACCCTGGAGGCTCGCCCAGCCCTGGTTTCCTGTCTAACTGAAAGCATGGAGGGCCGGACATGGAGCTAAGAAGTTCACGCTTACAGGACCCGTAAGCTAAACTTGAGAACCTGGAGCAACAGGTCATATGCAGCCTGAGCCATGCTGCAGCCATGGACTCAAGAACACAAGGAAAAACTCAGGAGAAGAATAAGACAAGTGTTAGACTTGAAATAAAAACACAGCTAGGCAACCAGGCGTGGCGGAGCACGCCTGTAATTCCAGTACTTGGGAAGCTGAGACGGGAGGACCGCAGGTTCAAGGCCAACCTTAGCAATAAAAAATAAAATAGGGTTAGGAGTATAGCTCGGAGGTAGAATGTCCCTGGGTTCAATCCCCAGTACAACAACAACAACAAAAAATACAGCTAAACAAACCAACCTCACAGAAGAGAAGACAGATCCCCTTGGCCTATTTTTAGGCATTATTCTGCTATCTCTGGCATGTAGAAAAGATTCCTTGCCATCTGCAATAGTGCTGGTAGTTAACCTGGACTGGTACCAAGCACTTCACAAGTGTCATTTCCATGGTGAGCAATCCCAGCTCACGCGCAAGGTGGTGGCTGGAAAAACCTGTGTGCAGTCTCAGAGTTTCCAGAGAGGGGGTCATTTTGGTAGGACCTTGGCTGAGAAGGGGCCACCCCATGCCCTGCCTTACCCACCCACCTACTTTCCTATATCACAGCACCGGGTTACCTCGAGTTGAGGTTCTTAGCTGCCAGTGTGCCTTGACCATGGCCCCTGGAGGTCCCTGCTTGCCTTCCTTGGGAACTGGAGCCATTGAGGACCCCAGGGCCCTTCTGCAGGTATTCCCAGCTTCATCCCCCCAAATATACCTCCTCTTGGCTACACTTTAAACCCACCAAGCAGACCTGTCTCTCCTCTGGCTCAGAGTCCTCCCATTGTGTAGACGGGATGACATCTGTGGCAAGAAAGGGACATGTCCTCAGGTGCTGTTTTCTTAGTGGGGATGAAGCTTTCCTAGCTTCTCCACGGGACGAGGCTTCATGCTACATTGGACAGAATTTAGTTGTGTCTTCATCTCTAAACCCAGCATTCACAGGAAGGTGGCTGCCATGATTATCTTAAACTAATTCAGATCTGCCCCTGGCCTGGGGATGGGCTCAACTTCCCCAGGATCACCTGAGTAGCACTAAATAGACCGAGGTCAGGAAGGAACTGAAACTGCAGAGCAGTCAGTGGTGTCCTGTGCAGGCCCCTGTATTTCCTTCCTTCCTTCCTTCCTTCCTTCCTTCCTTCCTTCCTTCCTTCCGTCCGTCCGTCCGTCCATCCTTCCTTCCTTCCTTCCTTCCTTTCCTTTTTTCTGTGTTACTGAGGATTGAACCTAGGGACATTCTACCTCCAAGCTACACCCCCAGACCTGCTTTTTATTCTTTATTTTGAAACAAGGTCTCACTAAATTGTGGAGGGCCTCACTAAGTAGCTGAGACTGGCTGGGAACCTGCAATCCTCCTGTCTCAGCCTCTCAAGTACTGGGATTACAAGCATTCGTCACCACACCTGACTTCTTTTTTTTTTTTTTTTTTTTTTCTTTTTGTGGTGCTGGGGATTGAAACAGAATTATTTCATTCTATCTTTTGATTTTTTTTAAAAATCTGGAAACAGGGTTTTGCTAAGTTGCTGAGAGCCTCATTAAGTTGCTGGGACTGACTTCCAACCTGCCATCCTCCTGCCTCAGCCTCCCAAGTATTGGGATTACAGGCATGCACCACCATGCCAGGCTCTATATTTCATGGATATAGTTTCCTCCAAGTCCCGGACAAAGTCTTCTTTTCCCTCAAATATTGACACTCTCGAGTTAGGACTTGCAATTCCCAAGGAAAATAATTTGTACCTCTTATGTTCCCATCCACTCTGTACCTAGCTTTATGACAGCACTTAAATTTCTTCTACACACATTTTTTTTTTTTACATCTCTCCTCCCGCTAGATTCTGAGGTTTCTGATCACACAGGCCATGTGTTACCATTTGTGTGTGTTACTGGAAACTAAACCCAGAGCTACACCTCCAGCCCTATTTTATTTTCTATTTTGAAACATGGTCTCACTAAGTTGTGGAGGACCTCACTAAATTGCTGAGGCTGGTCTCGAACCTGTGATCCTCCTGTCTCAGCTTCCCAAGTACTGGAATTACAAGCATGCATTACCATGCTCGAGTTTTTCCTAACTTTTTAATCCAAAGGTTACTCCAATCTATATAATGCTGAAATGGACCTTCATAAAAGAGACATGCACCACTGCACCACTGTGCCTGGCTACTATTGTTACATTTCCAGGATTTAGGATAATTCCTGGAATAAAATAGGTGTGCAATCAAGGCTTAATTGGTATGATTTGTGGATTTCTTTTATGAAGCTGAGACAGGAAGATCACAGGTTCAAGACCAGTCTTAGCAATTTAGTGAGACTCTCAGCAACCTAGTAAGACCCTGTTTCCAAACAACAACAACAACAAAAAAAGATGAAAAGGACTAAGGCTAAAACTCAGAGGTAGAATGCCCCCAAGTTAAGAAAAAAGGAATGAGAAAAAGAAGGCGGCTCTATTGTTGTCTTTTAATTAAATTTTAACCTGTCTAATTCAAAGAACGGATGTAAGGGGGCAGGGTTGCTGAGTGTAATGTACTGTGCTTAATGTCACCTTTCCTGTTCCCTCAACAGCTCACAGGACACTGCAGGGCTGCAGCATTTTGGACTTGATCCGCCTGTGCTCTGATTCAAAGACACACACATATCTCCCAACTTGCCCAAGGCTCTGGCAGGGAAAACTCAGATCCCCAAACTCAGGTCATTCGAGTGCAGCCATAACCAGCTGGGTTTTCAGCATCTTGGATGGAGCCATCTGTTTTCCCAGCCCACATAAAAATATGCACATGAAGGGTGCAAATCAGCAAATTCATAGCTTCCAGAGGGCCCAGCTGGGATGTGCCCTCCCTTTGGGGAACTAATGAAAGGTAAATCCAGTGTCAAAAAAAACAGAGGCCGGTGATGAGGTTAAGTGAACCCAGACTCAGTCTTCCCTTTTCTGCCTGCGCCTGGAATCCAGCCCATGAGGCTTCCTGGCCACACTGTCACTGTGCTAGTGTGAGGGGCATCATGGCTCATGCAGAGTGCCCAGAAAATTACCAGCATCCCCCCCCCCCGCTTGTCATTCTGGGGCACCAGGAACTGCCCACATATAGGAACTCTCTTCTCTGCCGCTCCTGGGTCAGCTGACTGCCTGGTCAACCCTGGAGCATTCACACAAACGAGCCTGGTGAGCCCAGGTGGCCAGGAATAGAGGGGCTTTTTGTATCCTGGTCTTAGAGAAAGGAGTCCCTGAGCTTTTCCCACATACCCGGCCCCCCTTTCCCTGCCCCTTCCTTTCCGACCACTCCACATCACAGAAGGGAATTTAGAGCTGCCTTGGCTCCCCGACTAATGCAGAGGGCATTGGATTCCACATTTTAAATAAAATGGGGGTGCTGTTCCCAGCCACCCAGGTGCAGATGGCTTTTGGCAGCCCAGGACCAGGCTGTGATGGAGAAGGGTCAGTCTCGAAGCCATTACGGTTAATTGTCGCAGAGTCACAGACTCATCAGCAGGCAAAGAGACAGCTCAAAATCCCCAGAGAATTTTCAAATGGATTAATAAACAAAGTGGCTCGTGTGAAAGGCGGCAGATTCTCAACGAAGAGCGGACATAGCTGTGTCTTTATTCCCCGCCTCTGGCCCCCGCTGCCTCTTTTACACTTTTAGAAGGCATCTGTCCGACAGGGTTCTGGGTCGGGGGAAATTTATTTTGCTCTTGTCTTTCTTTAGTAGCCCAAACATGCTCATCACAGAACAAGTATATTTTGCATGACTCCTGGTTCATGTCAGAAAAACGCACCCGACCCGGTCATCTCCTTGACTCGGGAGCGTTGGCTGGTAAACCCGAGAGTCCACAGAGAAACCCTGTGGCGGCCCCAGGTCTTAGCTGCAGAGAGGAGAGGGTCACCACTGTCAGCATGTAGAAAGCCGCTTGCAACAGCAAGCTGTGCAGAGCTGAGGTCCTTGGCATCTTCGGCTGAGCTGGGGATCTGCTCATTATTACAGCTGCTGCTGAGGAGAAGCAGCCGCACAGTTCCCGACTCGGAAACCAGCTTCCTTTTCAGTGTCTTTGTCTTTGGGTTTCCCACTAAGGTCTATAGCATTACTTCTGAGAAGCAGAAATGGTCTCAGAAAGTTATCCTGCTCTTTGGCCTGAAGGCCCTGCTGGTTCACACTGCCACCACCTCCCACACACACACACACACTAACTCTGCCAGCCCTGCCCAGCACAGAGGCAGAGAGCTGCGAGTTGGCTGAAATCCCTCCAGCACCGGAGGCAGGTGCCGGGAGGTGTCTTTGCTGCCTGTGTGTTAATTCCCATCGCCTCTGAGCCCTCCTGAGGGATTTAGCCCCCAAGAAGTTCTGGTTAATGAAACAAGGAAAAACTTGACTTCTTATATAAAGAGGGAGATGCATTCCAAACACAACAAAGAATTAACCAAAGGAACAAAGGAACGAATTCCTGTGTGTGTATGGGGGGGGGGGGTACTGCTTTTTCTTCTGAGCTTTTTAAGAATGATTAAATTACCATATTACTACTTGGAAGTATTCTTATTCTGGATTTTAGTGCCTTTTTTTTTTTTTTTTTGCAGTACTGGGGATTGAACTCAGGGGCATTCTACCTCCGAGCTATACCCCCAGCCCTATTTTTTATTATTTTGAAACAGGGTCTCACTAAGTTGTGGAGTGCCTCACTAGGTAGCTGAGGCTGGCTGCGAACCAGGATCCTCTGGTCTCAGCCTCCCGAATGCTGGGATTACAAGCGTGCGCCACCACGCCCGGTCCCTTTCCTATTTCAATTTCTCTACTTGCCTGAAGTCTATCACACTGAGTCCAAGCTCCCAGGTTTTTTGTTTTTGTTTTTGCTTTGTTTTGTTTTTTAAACTGCATGAAAACAATGCAGGAAATTCTCTGCTGGCTTTGGACTTGTTTTCCCAGAATTTAAACTTGTCAGGCAAGACCTCTGAAGGACAATGCTACATTACAGGGGTGGCCAACCTTTTTCTGTCAAGGGCCAGAGAGCACATATTGTAGGTTTTGTGGCTGCACAATCTCTGCTTGTAACCCTTCAACTCTGTCCTTGTTAAGCAAACGCAGCCACAGACAATACCTAAAGGAATGAATGAGTTCCAGTAAAACTTTATAAAAACAGGCTGCAGATCAGACCTGACTTCATTTGTTGGCCGCAACTTTGTAGGAAAGCCCTAATAAATTTTCTTCCTTGGCTAAATACCAAATGGGAACTTGCAGCACTCCCTCTTATTTGGGAGTGGAGGTACCTTTCCACCTGGGGTAGTAGCCAGCACACAATTATTGGGTTTCTTTCTTCTGCTTTTTAACAATCATAATGACAATTTATAGCTATTTTCAGCTGACAAAAATATACATTATCCACTTGAATTCCCAATTTGGTGAGATAATATCAAAATAATGCAGATTATTTATTATCCCATATTTCTGGTTTCTAGGACCTTCAGGTTAATTATCTGGATTCAGTATTCTACCGAAATGCTGAATATATTACAAAAAGCAACACCCCAAAGCATCCAAGAGCTAATAAGGTGGACAGGAATAACCAGACCTAAATGGAGAGAAAATATTAAAGGGCAGATAGTAATGTTTGCCCTTACACATTTGCTGATTTTGGCAAAACTGAACTTTCATTTTGATGATTTCAAGGAGTCATCAGGACAGTGGCCAAAGTCCGGGGAATATTAAGAATTCATCTGTGTAATAATGAACTTCAAAGAAACAATTCCTGGAGTAAAAGAGAGCCAGAAGTGACATGCCCCTCCTGCAGAAAAGCAGGCCGACTTCCCGTCCCCATCAAAGCCTTGAATTTAACATCAAGGTGGTAGTTTCTCTAGACTTTTCAGGAACAAATATAAATCCGTTCTGGAAGAACTTAACATTTATTTCCTGTTGGGCCTTAAAGGTTCCTACAAAAGGTTTTCCAAAATCATATAGCAAAACAAAACAAACAAACAAAAAAACTAGATATACAAACAAAATGTCATGATGTTAGGTAAAGGGAAAATTTGTGTTCTTTTTTTCCCCATGTTAAATTGGTAATTATCAATCCAGTTTTGGAGCTGCTTTCTGCTCCCCACCTACAAACTTCCCATCAGACTACCAGGACATTGATACCTTTGCCTGATCTAGAAATTTGGTCTTATGGACAAATTTGCTTGATCTGTCACCCTGGAATTTGAGTTCTTACCTTCCATTTCAGTTTGTTCTGACCTCCATCCAGTAGCCTTCACCAGGACCTAAGGACCAGCTTGACCAATTCAGCCAGATTTTTTGTTTGCTTATTTTTGTTCCTATAATAGACAACAGAATGCTTTAACACCAATAACCCCCTTTCCCCTGATTTCTGTTGTAGAGTTTGCATGATTTTTTGGGGGGGTATATATTTTAGCCAAAGAAGACAGTAATTGTGCATTAGATTTACTACTTACTCTTTGCATCAGTCTTATTTTTTGGATTTCTGGGATAACTTCTGAAGACAGAAGAGTTATTTTTAGAATTTCCTTTAGAGCAGGTTCTCTAGTGATGAATTCTGTTTTTGCTTATGTAGAAAGGCATATATTTTACTCTCACTTTTGAAGGATATGTTCACTGGATAAACAATTTGAGGTTGGTGTTTTGTTTTTTTGGGTTTTTTTTTGTCTTTTCTTTTGGCACTTTAAAGGAATTATCGCGCTGCTTCCCAGCTCTTAGTTCCCTCTTGAAAAAGTAGCTGTCAATCTTACTGATGCTCCCATAAAGGTAATGTGTCTTTTTTCTCTGGTTACTTTTAAAATTCTGGCTTACAGAATTGATTTCCTTTGTATTTGTGCAGCTTGGAGTTTGGAGCTATGATAATCTCAGCAATTATCTCTTCGAATATTGCTTCTGCACTATTGTGTCTCTCCTCCCCTTCTGTGACTCCAATTACACGTGTCTGGATCTTTTCTCTGAGTTCTTTATAGCACTTATGTTATTTCTGCTTTTTCTTCCTTTTGCTCTCTGTACTTCACCCTGAATATTTTAAGTGACACATCTTCCAGTTCATGCATCTTCCCTTTGGTTTGTCTAACATGTGGTAAGACCCTTTATAAAAATCCCATCTTCCGTTACAGCTTGCATCAGTGCTAGAAGTTCCATTCGATGCTCTTAAAACTTCAGTTAGTTCTCCAGTCAAATTCTCTCTCTCTTGACAATTCCCCCCCCCCTTGAACCTATCAATCAATTTTTTTAAAAAAATTAATCTCCTAATTCTAATATCTGGATTAAAGCTGGATCTGTTCCTGTTGTCTGTTTTTGTTTTTAATTCTGCTTCTTGGTTTGTACAGTAACGTTGTATTAAATGCATAACATTGTTTATAAAAACTTGGATAGGTTTGGGATTCTGCTGTCTTTCTCCAGAGATAATTTATTCTGTCCACTACAGACAGCTGTAGTACAGGAGGCTACATTGACCACACGAGGGACTGAGCTGCTTCAGGCCAGTTGCCTTCTGTGGAAAGCTTTGTGTACCTCTGGCACCAACTGAGAACCTAGGGTTTTTACTCCAGCTACTCCACCTTGGCAGGGCCTGGGTTCCATTTTTCTCTCCTTACCTCCATGAGACTGCCCCAAACTCTTTTGTGGTTTTCACTTTCTTTTTACTTTAACTTTCTAGCCTCTTACCTGTGTTCCTTACCAATTTAACAAGTCCTTATAGGTGAAAACCAGTTTTCTCTATCCTCTCTTCCCTCAGAGATCTTAGCTGCTGGGATTCTGCCTTCCTCCACACTCTATTCTTCAGTCTCTCCCTCTCTCCCTCCTTCCCTACCTCCCTCCCTTCCTTCCTCTCCTCCTCCTCCTCCTCCTCCTCCTCCTCGTCCTTTTTTGTGGTACTGGAGATTGAACCCAGAGATATTCTAACTCTGAGCTACATACCCAGCCCTATTTTATTTTTTATTTAGAAATAGGGTCTCACTAAGTTGTAGAGAGCCTTGCTAAGTTGCTGAGGCACAGGAGGCCACAAACCTGTGATCCTCCTGTCTCAGCCTCCCAAGTACTAGGATTACAGGCGTGCGCCACCACACCCAGCTGGGTTATTTCTTTTTTGAGCCTATACGTTTGTAAAAAAATGCCTCAAAGTGAGAAAAATATGAGGTGATTCTATGCAAATTTATTCATATACCAGTTGCAATTCTTCTTTCTTTTTTGTGAGAAAAAGTGTTCCTTTAGAAAATATCTTTGAACTAAATTTAGAATCCATCCAGTGAAGCCCATGTGTTATAACCTTATTAGGCATTATTAAGTGAATTAAACATATCACTCCATAGACGTTGCGTTGAGGTTCATTTAAAATGCATATGTTGGAGACATAATGGATTGCCGCCTTGTCAGATATGGTGGTTCTTCGTCTGTTGCTGATCGAGATGAAACTGTTTTTGAAAAAGTAAAAGCCATCTGCAGCTGCCTTGCAAGTCAATTGACATTTTGTTAATGAGTATTTATTTACAGTAGTTGAATAACAATATCAAACTACAATAAGGAATGAGCAGTTAACTGAAAAAAGAAAAAAAACTGATGACATTAAGTTTCATCATTTGGCAACTAGTGGGAAACACAAATTTTTAAGGGTGTAGAAAGGGGATCATTGAGGTCTGTATAAATGTAAGATAAGTCAGGCGTGGTGGCACATTCCTGTAATCCCAGTACTTGGGAGTCTGAGACAGGAACATCATTGCAGGTTCAAGGACAGCCTTAGAAAGTAATGAGACTCTCATCAACTTAGTGAGACCTTTCGAAATAAAAATAAAATAGGGCTGGGTGTGTAGCTCAGAGGTAGAATATCCCTGGATTCAATCCCCAGTACCACTAAATAACTAAATAAATAAGTAAATTAATAAATAAATAATAGACTAGAAAGAAAAAGGAAGGAGAGCTGTCAGAGAGGATTGGGAGAGGGCTAAGAGTGTGGGGCTAAGGTGTAGGTCTTGGGATTAGAATGGAATAAATATACAATTAAGCAGCCAGGTAAATAAAGGGGAAGAATGAGAACAAAGTAGGTGAAATCATTTCCTTGTGACTGGCTTTTTACCACATGCAAATCATCATTGGTGTTTTGGTAAGCAATAAATTCCAAATGACTTAGAAGATCAAATTAATGTATCGAATCCACCTCAGACCCATAACTGTCTCAGCATCAGCATCTGGGCCTGAAACAGACAAGGAAAGAAGGGAAAGAGGAGTCTGATTTGATCAGAAACATTTTTTTTTTCTTTTCTGTAATACTAGGGATTGAACTCAGGGGTATTTTGCCTTTGAGCCACATTCCCACACCTATTTTATTTTTTGTCTTGAAACAGAGTCTCACTAAGTCGTGGAGGGTTTCACTAAGTTGCTGAGGCTGGACTTGAACCTGCAATCCTCCTGTCTCAGCCTCCCAATACTGGGATTACAGGCATGTGCCACCATATCTGGTTTATCAGAAACATTTTGCACATAAAAATTAGATATCTGGAGCTGGGCATAGTGGCACATATCTGTGATTCCAGTACTTGGGAGACTGAGACAAGAGGATCACAGGCCAGCCTCAGCAACTTAGTAAGACCCTGTTTCAAAATAAAAAATTAAAAGGGTTAGGATTGTAGTTCGGAGGCAGAATGCCCCTGAGTTCAATTCCCAGTACCAAAGGAAAAAAAAAATAGATATCTTGAGGAAATGTCCATTAGTTTTCATTTCTTGCTTGCTTCCCTTCCTGTGACTCCTAGGAAATATGAGTCAATTCACACAAAAAATAGCCAGCAATGGCATACCAAGTTTCAGTTTATCTAAAGTGCCATTATAAATAAATAAATATTTCACAGTTTCACCCTAAGCCCATAGAACAACTTATTTGACACCTGAGTCTTCATCCCCTATAATTTGCACCAATGCGAAATGTCCATTAACACAGGAGCAAAAATACATTCTTCTCTTTTGTCTTTGAGGATGTTAAAACCCTTTTTAAACCAGAAGTCAAGTGTGCCTAAACTTTCATGTTGGCAAGCAGGGCACAGCACCATTTCTTCACTGGTATGTTTCATCTTGGCCAAGAGGCTGAGAAAAGCTTTTTTCCTTTCTCTCTCTCTTAAAGCCACTGACCAGCTGACTTTGCCCTACACTTTCAATACTCTGCAGCATTTTCTTCTTCTTCTTTTTTTCCAGGAGTGCAATAAAGCAAAACATACCACCAGCAAAAGCTAACAATTTCCATGACGATAAGCATGCAAACAAGTATACACTTTGGAACTGAATACCAGTTTTCTCAGATTTCTGCAGGGTTGGTATGATTTTTCTACCCAGCCATGATTTCCCACTCCATGAAGTAGGGTGGGCAGTTAGCAACCTGGAAGACTGCCTGACGGCACTGGGTGGAATCTGTGACTGCCTATCTCAAAGCTTATGTGCACACTGAGGATACAGAGATATAGAACACTTGCACACACAAAAAAGCATAAACCCGTCCATTCCCCAGCTCATTCCCACCAGGTATAATTTTGACTGACAGTTCTGACCAGGAATTCAAAACTAGTTTTTTGACCCACTCTCATTTACAGAAAGAAAGAAAGGAAGAAGCTTGATTAGAAACTGTAAAGGTCAGTTGCTCAGGGTTTTCACTCCACTGAAGCCAGTAATTGTAGCTTTAAAAGAATTGGTGGCTTTATATTTTAATTATTAATCTCACTTTTAGCAGATGTGTTCTGAATCCGCCCAATTACTCTCTGGCTCAAGTGGAGAGAACTATTTCACTCGCCGTGCGTGCATGTGGAACGCTGGTAAATAAAATGTGCTGGAAGTATTTCTCCTATAAACATGCCTAGCTAACACACGTCAGTCATCCTAAAGATTTTAAATGGGAGCTATTTTAATCAGCCTCAAGTGCGAGACAATAGCAGGGTACCATCTTATTTTGTTTATTCTCCATCTGGTATTAAGATTTTCCCAGTTACCCCTTTGCTTCAAAGCATGGAAAGGTTTAATTTCTTATTAAACATTTGCCTTCCTTACCAGCAGCTTTATCTGAGATCTGGTTTGGCTGGACCTTGCTTGCCTTGTGTGGACACACAGAAAACCAGTTGCTTAAACAATTAAAAAAAAGTAATAAAAATATTTTCACACTGAATTATCAACAATTCTCTATTAAATCAAAATATGCCAAGCACTTTAACATATACTATCATGTGTGTGTGTGTGTGTGTGTGTGTGTGTGTGTGTGTGTGTGTGTATGTTACTGGGGATTGAACTCAGGGACATTCTACCTCCAAGCCACAACCTCAGCCCATTTTTTTGTTTTGTCTTGTTTTGAAATAGGATCTTGCTAGATTGCTGAGAGTCTTGCTACATGCTGAAGCTGTCTGAAAACTTACAATCCTCCTGTCTCAGTCTCCCAAGTACTGGGATTACAGGCATGTGCCATCATGCCCTGCAACATATACTATCTTTATAAAAGTAATTCAGTCGTAATATCCAAGATTATTAAATTGTACATATCAGGCATTATTGTCCCTGCCTTATGTATTAGGAAGCTAAGGCTCAGAGAAGCCAAGAGAGGAGTTCAAAGTGACATAATTAGAAGCAACTAATAACCAATCCAACCTCATTCTGATGACTCCGGTTCCAGTGCTCTTTCTATCAGGGACAATCTACTTATTTCATTAAGACAATCAGAATATAGTTGATATTGTTAAGGTGATAGATAAGGTAAAACCTTTCTCCCTAAGGTTGTTTTTTTTTGTTTTTGTTTTGTTTTTTTGCGGTACTGGGGATTGAACTCAGGGGTATTCTACCTCCAACCTATACCCCCAGTCCTATTTTTTATTTTTTATTCTGAAACAGGGTCTCACTAAGCTGCAGAGTGCCTCACTAGGTAGCTGAGGCTGGCCTCAAACCTGGATCCTCCTGATGTAGGATAGAAGGAATAATTTAGGCAGAAAGGAGACATTGGGAGGGAAAGAAAAATATAGTTTTCTAAAATCTGGAGTTTTGGGATAACTCCACCCCTTAAAAGTTTTTCTAAAAAAGCCCCACATCCTAATCCCTGAAAGCCCTACCCCCACCTAAGTCAGAACAAAGGACACCAAAAATTCACAGCCAAGGTTTGAAAGTACCTTGGGCCCTGCCCCCCCCCACCTAAGAGTCAGGGGCAACAGGACACTGGAAATTTACAGACAAGCCCATCTTAAAACCTGAGAAAGAGGTGGGCCCAGCTTGGACCACCTACTCACCTTCCACCTATACCTAAAAAAGAAGAAGGTCCAGATCTCTTCTGTGCCCACCCCTCTTACAAGCCTATAAAGAAAAGGAGTAAACCACGCCTTGCTCTCTTGGGACCTGGGAAGCGCATCAGGACAGGAAGATGCCAGCTCACATGTATTTCTCCCCTTTCCATTATTTTCCTAAATAAATTCCTACTTTTTGTTCCTAAATGGCACGTGTTAAAATTCTTTTTATCACAGATGCCAAGGACCCACGTGTGGGACCGGGTATCCCACAACACTCCAGTCTCAGCCTCCCAAATGCTGGGATTACAAGCATGCACCACCACATCCGGCTCCCTAAGGTTTTAATTCAATTTTAAACTGTGCTTTTATTATTAAAGCTCATGCTGAACCCTGCATTTTCAGAAGAACATCTAGAAAAGGCTTAGCTTTGGCCTCGGTCTGTCTTTTGCTAGCTTCAGAAGTATAGGTAAAAAGTAGGCATGCCATCTGCAGCTAACCTTTCAACTTGAAAAGTCGAAGGAGAGAGGGAACCCAGCATGACCCCAGGATTCCCCAGGAACTTCCGTATCCCACCCTAGATTACCTAGCTCCCTCATCTTGGTAGTGGTCATTCCTCCCAGCTCTCTCTTCTCACAACTGAGCGATGTTTGCTTGTTCTTAAAGAGGCCTACACATGGAATTATGATCTCCAGTATTTCAAAGTGAGTGAAAACTAGCCCCTGAAGAAAGCACACTGGAGGTTTTGTCACATACTGCCTCGTTACCAAATTCCCTACGTAGCCACCCCCACATTTCAAGAATAGCCAAGCTGGTAACCTCTGAACCTCAGCTTCCTGGTGCTATTTGCCCTACAGAGTTTTTGCTGAACAAGAGAACATTAACATAACACATGAGATAGCAAGAACCTTTTATGGCAATGTTCTTCTCTACTTCTCTGTGTTATAGTTCATCTAGAGGCAGTTTCTTTTCTTTTTTTCTTTTTCTTTTTTTTTTTTTTTGACGGGTGGTTTGTTTTGACTTTAGTTTTGTTGATATCGTTTGTGGTACTGGGGATTGAACCCAAGGATATTCTACCTGTGAGCTACACCCCTAGCCCTATTTTTTTTTAACTTTTAAATAGGGTCTTGCTAGGTTGCTGAGGGTCTTGCTAAGTTGCTGATGGTCTCACCAAGTTGCTAAGGCTGGCCTCAAACCTGCAATCCTCCTGTCTCAGCCTCCCAAGTACTAGTGAAAGACATTTGCAGACAGCAGAAAGGGGAGCAGGGAGTTTATTATAAAGAGAGCAGGAAAGGGAAAAAGGGACAGATCACCCTCGTGGACAGTGGGGAGTGGGGACCCTGGAGTCCAGCAGCTACCTTGTGGACACTACTTGAGAGCAGCCTAAGCCACATGCCTTAAAGTCGCTACCTGATGTCTTTCTCTCAAAGCCAATGCAACCTGAGAGAGAGAGGGAGAGAGAGAGAGAGAGAGAAGCTCCCCAAGGGAGGTTTCCCGGAGTGGGTAACCATTCAGGGTGTCTGGTCTAGGGATTTATATATTTCTCTGAGTCCTTTTCCAGTTGGGGTCTCAGAGGCAGTTTCCTGGGATTTGCATAGTGTATTTGCATAGTGTATTTGCATAGTGTCTTTCTTTGGCACTATGTAAAGTTGGGGTTCCAGATGCTTTTTCCTGCACTCCCTGGGAAATCTCCTGGGATTGTTGATCAGCTGGAGCAACTGGAGTCTTGTGAAACTCTGAAACTCTGGTCACCCTCAGGAAGCTTCTGATCTCCTTGTTACTTGACATTTGGAGGTCTGGTCTTTTTAGGAATTTTGGAAGTTAGCATCTGCCGCCTCTCAAGAAATGAAGTTTTTCTACTGTGGCTCCTCGGCCCTATCTGCCTACCTTGTTCTACCTCCTCGCTAGGATTATAGGCATGCACCATCATGCCCGGTAAGGCAGCTTATCTTCTATAAAGAAATTGTCTTCATCATTGCTGTTCAGGTAATAATGACGAATTACCTGGGCAGGTAATAATAAATTACTTACTACTATTTATCTATTACCTGGACAGGTAATTTATAATGAATAATTAGTAGATAATTATTTCTCATGCAATTTATTATTATCATTATAAAATACACAAAAGTGCAAATTTACCATCTGAACCATTTTCAAGTGTAAGATTTTGTGGCATTAAGTACCTTCATACCGCTGTGCAACTTTCACCACTATATTTTCATCTTGCCAACTGAAACCGACCCGTTGAGCACCAAGTCCCCGGCCCCTCCCATTGTCCCAGCCCTTGGCAAGCACCTTCTACTTTCTCTCTCTCTAAATGAATTTAAGGACTCTGGTTATCTCATAGAAACATAACCGTGTAGTATTCGTCTTTTCGTGGCTGGCTTATTTTACCTAGCACAATGTTCTCAGGGTTCATCCATGCTGTAGGCACGTGACCCAGTGTCCTTTCTTTCGAAGGCTGAACAGCTCCTGTTGGATAAATCACATTTTGTTTATTCATCGGGACAGGTAATTTCTATTACATCAAAGCTTGGGCGAAACTGTAACTGAGACCATCTTCCTTCAAAAAGGATTTCGGTACCTCATGTTGGGGGGCTGGAGAGGTGGGGAAACCAGAAGGGGCCCCAGGAAAACTTAGTGCTGGATGAGCAGTACTTTTGGTGCCCTCAGTCTCTCCCCCTCTCCACCTTATTTTCTCTCAGTGGTTCAGTACTTTTGATTATCATCTTTTTCTCCTTCTATATTAGGTGCATCACTTAAATAGCAATGGCATGCAGGTGTCATTACCAATGTCACTCAAGTGTATGGGGAGGGAGGAAGAGGGACTGGGTTGGGATTCAAAGAGAAATACATCACGTGATGTGTGTACTTTGAGTCTTACTATGATGTATATTTACAATGTACCAATAAAAGTATTAAAAATAAAATAAATAGGCTACCTAGTGAGGCACTCCACAACTTAGTGAGACTCGGTTTCAAAAATAAAGAATTAAAAATAGGGCTGGGGGTGGAGCTCGGAGGTAGAATGCCCCTGAGTTCAATCCCCAGTACCGCAAAAAAAAAATAAAATAAAATAAAATAAAATAAAATAAAATAAATAGCAATGGCTCAGCCAAAAGCCAAAACCTAACCTCTTGCTTTGACATTAAGTTAAGCAATCACCTACTGTAAGGAGAAGGTAAACGATATTCTCCGTGAGCTTAAACATCTTCCCCAAGCAGAGCTCGAGTGTCGGTGGTTGAGGATTTTTATGCCCATGAGATAAGAGGGGATCCATCTTCACTCTGCCGTTTCCTCCTTCTCCCTTTTCTGTCTTTCTCTGCTCCTGTTTGATTTCTCAAGCTTATGACCCTTCTTTTTACCATTATAATAGATTTGAGTCTACGTTCTCTTCCTTAAATGATTGGCTAACACAAACTATTAACCTTAACAAATAATTTTCCTTCAAAAAAGCCCTGCGACATTCTCCTTCTTCTCTGTTCATTTTGGTTTGTAGCTTTGGGTCTCCAAATTCTGGGAGAAAAAGAATAATGAAGCCCTGAATACCACAATATGGGAAGGTTCAACGGGAGATGAAATAATGGAAAACCCAGTGACAAATACAGCCCGCTGACGTTACACTTCCTGCTTGTTCCTCAAGATATAGCTCTTTGAAGAATTGTTCCAATGCCAAATCCGCTGTAGGTAAAATGAGTACATGGAGCAACCATCCTTCTCTTTAGAAAATAAAGAAATATGAAGCAACCTGAGTTTCTGCCTTCAGAATCATATGAAAGATCACATCAGGGATGTATGTTCCCCTCCAGCCAGCAGTTGTCTAGGTCTCTCTTAAGAGAAGGGAATAAGTAATTTTGATTTTGGGACTTGGACTTTAAACACTTTAAACAAGTCCAAGTCCCCAAAATTATAAACAAACTATCTCTGGAAACAAATGTGCCATGCACACTGGATTGTCTAGTTATACACACAAAAAAGACATGTAGAGTTTTAGAGATGAAAGCATCTTGCTCTAAACTTGATACTTTTCTCTAGTTCCCCAAATGGAGGGCATATTCCCCCAAAGAGTTGAGACTATAGCTAATGTGACCCACAACCATCATAGGATGCTCGGCGTACTATTTGGCTAGTATGGAATTAAGAGTAAAGAGAGGAAGGAAGCAGGGGGAAGAATGGGGGGAACAAAGGAGATGGAAGGAAGCCAGGGAAGGAGAGACAAGAAGGCATTATTTTATCCATATATAGCCAAGAGCTTCTACCATTTAGATTATGTTATTAAATTATCTAAGCAAAAGTTTAATACAGATATTAATATCCTACATCTAGAACTGAGAAAACTGAAGTTCAAAGCATGTAAGGTCATCTATTTTTTCTTCAGCACACTGGAGGAAGGAGGCTTTGAGAGAAGAGGCAGAATTCCTCTGGAACAGGACACAGGGTGAGAAAGGATGTTCCTGACAGACACACTTATTAAATGCTTCCTGCCTCTGACTACAGGTCTGTAACGAAAAGATCATCATTATGCCAGCAAGCTACGTAGACCCCGGCTGTGGTTCTGGGCTAATGTTGACAGAAGTTGATTTCCTCCGTATTTGTCAAATGCAGCAAAGGAAAAAGTTATAGAAGGACTTTCAGTGTTTTCCCTTTTGTATGTTCTGACCATTACATTAACATTTTCCTTAACCGTCTTACCAACTGTGCTATGCAGCAAATTATGGAATTATACTAGGAAGTGCCTAACACCATTATGAAATGCTGAAAGGAAAGAAAACATCAGCCAGGCACAGTGGCGTATGTCTGTAATCAGGCTGAGACAGGAGGATTGCAGGTTTGAGGCCAGTCTCAGCAATTCAGTGAGACCCTGTTTCAAAATTAAATAATAAAAAGGGCTGGGGGATGTACCTCAGAGGTAGAATGCCCCTGACTTCAATCCTTAGTACAAATAAAATAAAATAAAACAAAACATCACATTGATCTAGACAGTGTTTGTACTCCCAACACATAAGTTTTGATTATTTTGATTTTCACTCCTAGAACAATTGGCACTATGACGGATCAGAGTAATAACTGACTTCAGGAAAAGAGAAAAGACTCTGAAGTGTGCTGGGCCTGCAATTTGTAAATAGAACTTCGCTGATGCATGATTTAAGTGACTTGGGAAACGTAAAAGGCTCTCAAATTCACCAGCTTTTCTTGCTTCAAGACGCACAATTATCTTTTCAAGGTCTCAAGGATAATGTTTTGGAGTTCCATACAGACTTTGATGGAAAACAGTAGACAAATCGTTGAAGTCCCCCATGCCTCTGTTTCCTCTATAATAAAATAAGAAAGCTGGACTGGTCTTGAGGCTCAGACCAGCTCCGTTCCTCTTCCTTTGGTGGTTCTCTTGAAAGGTCAGTGTGTATAGTGTCAGATTCACTTTTGATTTTTCTGCACCAGTGCAAAGAATCATATACAAACTTGGATCTTCCTCCTCTCCCTCCTCCTCCTCCTCCTTCTCTCTCTTCCTCCTCCTCCTCCTCCTCCTCCTCTTCTTCTTCTTTTTCATCACCATCATCCTAGCAACCTAAGCAGGTATTTATTATATGCCAAGACTTGTCTTTATATTATTTCTAATTCTCAGTATAATACTTAAAGGAAACATTATCATCTCTGACCTACTGATGAAAAAAATTGTACGAGCTCAGTTACTCAAGTTTGGGGATTAATTGGATATATAAGATATTTTCAAAGCTTTTTCATCAGAACAATGTTTTAACTATATCTATATATGTATATATAGTTTATATATAGTTATATATTATTGTATATATAGTTATATATCATACATACTATAATACTGTGTACTATATATTATATAGTTTATATACATATGCTTAATTCTTGTCTTTTATTTAGGATTCCTTCCTTAGGCTAGATTCTCTACAGAAGAATCGCATTTCCAAAGACGTGAAGGTGAACTCTTTTTCAAGGCAACACAATTCTCACCCCATCCCTCAGATGGTCCTTGAACTTATCTTCCCATAATCAGAATGGACCACTCCTTCTTGGTGTCCCTTACAGACCCAGCACATATTTCTGCCTCGGCACCTAAAACACTTTGTGGAATGCAGTCATCGCCTGCCCATCTCCCTTCACCAGATTCTAGCTGTGAATTCCTAAGAGGACGACTGTCACCTTTGCTGGGAGAGAATTTATTTATCTTTAGAATTGAATTGGTTCAATAGTACCTGATATATATCGGGCCATAAAAACCTTAAATTTCCTCTATTGAATACACCTAAGCTTATTTTTTCATCAATACTCTTTAATTTATACCCTCAGTTGATTGAGGAGCTCATCCGCAAGTAACTTCCTAAGAAGGATTCATGGGAGATAGTTTCTCAATGTACTGGTATATCTCAGTATGTTTTATTACAGGATTAATCATTTGTCTGAGCACTATATTTTAGATTGAAGACATTTTCCTGTATAACTTTTTTTTTTTTTTCAGTACTAGGGATTGAACCCAGGAGCATTCCACCTCCAAGCTACACCTCCAGCCCTAATTTTTATTCTTTATTTTGAAACGGGGTCTCTCACTAAGTTGCGGAGGGCCTCACTAAGTAGCTAAGGCTGGCTGTGAACCTGAGATCCTCCTGTCTCAGCCTCCCAAGTACTGGGATTACAAGCGTGTGCCACCACCCCCGGCCTACATAATTAAAAAAATTTTTTAAAATATTTATTGTTATAGTTGAAATTTTTTATTTCAACTTGGATCTTATCTGTTTGTTGTTGTTGTCTTTTTATGGTACTAGGGATTGAATCCAGGGGCATTCTATCCCCTAGCCCTTTTTTATTTTTTGTTTTGAAACAGGATCTCGCTAGGTTACCAAGAGTCTCACAACATTGCTGAGGCCATCCTCAAGCCTATGATCCTCCTGTGTCAGCCTCCCAAGTACTGGGATCACAGGCATGCACCAACACACCTGAGTAATCTCCATTTGTATGGGAGCTTTCTTCCAGTCCTCCAATCCTGCTCCCACTCCTAAAAATTCTGTGATCTCTTACTCCACATTTCATAAAACTCTGCCTAGCTGTGTTACAACCATTCACTAACTTTCTTGGCATCCAGTAGCTCTTTGAATAGGAATTTTGTGATTCTCTGGTGTCTTTGCTCAGAGTGAGTGCTTTTCTGACCTAACAGAATCAAAGCTGCACACCTACCTCTCACTCAGTCTTCCTCTTTCTCTTCTGCCTTATTTTTTGTGCATAGAGCATATTAACCTTTTATTTTATTTTATTTTTTGGTGTATTTTCTTTTTTTTCCTTCTTTAATGGTGCATTGTAATCATACATCTTTGTTAGGTACAAGCTGGTAAAGGCATATATGCACACATTTCTCATTTAGCCCTTTCCCAATTCCTGCCCCCACTCCCTTGCCCTCCCTCCTTCTCAAGTTCAGTGAAAATACATCATGTGCACTAGGGTGCCCCCCCATCACCTTCAGTTAAGTCACCTTCTTTGCTCATCTAAGGTTTCTCCTTCTTCGTCTGGAGTCCCTCTTATGTCCCATTGTCTCCCTAGCTTCCACATGTTAGGGAGAGCATCAGATTTTTTACTTTCTGTGACTGACTAATCTCACTTAGCATAATGTTTCCCAGTTCCATCCATTTCCCTGCAAATGACATGATTTTGTTCTTCTTTATGGCTGAGTAAAATTCCATTGTGGACATATCCCAGAGTTTTTAAAATGCTGAACAATCCAACTACTTTTTCTCCCCCTCATTCATGACCAGAATTTAAGGTCCCAGAGGGCAGGGATTTTTATCTGATTTGTTCACTGTTGTATGCCAAGAACTCTGTTAGACACTGAGTAGATATTTAATAAATATTTGTTTAAAAACTTTTTGTTGGCTGGGCGTGGTGGCGCACACTTATAATACCGGCATTTGGGAGGCTGAAACCAGAGGATCCAGGTTCGTGGCCAGTCTCAGCTATTTAGTGAAGCCCTCTGCAACTTAGTGAGACCCTGTTTCAAAATAAAGAATTAAAAACAAATAGGTCTGGGGCTGTAGCTCGGAGGTAGAATGCCCCTGAGTTCCATTGTCAGTACCAAACACAAAACAAAACAAAAAAGCCTTTTTGTAGTTCTTATTTACGAAAGAGGCAATAAAAGCTCCATCTGTATCCACAGGGGTTTTCAAGTATCAGACTTCCCTTTCACTTGAGCATATGGGCAGGTGTCCAGGAGGAGAGCCAGCCATGGACCAGGGGGTCCCCAAAGGACTTCTCCCCCAGAGATATAAAATCTTATTTAAGTTAATAAGTGTGTGTGTGTGTGTGTGTGTGTGTGTGTGTGTGTGTGTGTATGAGAGAGAGAGAGAGAGAGAGATACTGGGGATCAAACGCAGGGGCATTCTATCTCTTAGCTACACCTCTCTGCTCTTTTTATTTTTATTTTTTTGTTTTAAAACAGGATCTTGCTAAATAACTGCACTCTGATCTCAATCCTGCGATCCTCCTGTCTCAGCCTCCAAGTACTGAAATTACAGGCATGTGTCACCACGCCCAGATTAATGCGCAAATATCTTTAAAAATAACATGGGTTTTTTTTGGGGGGGAGTGGAGAACAGAAATTTGGAGTAAGTCGACATATATAGGGTACAATTACTGGTGACTATTGTTTGATTTCTGTATGAGCCTGTATCTTTATATATATTATAAGAAGTTATGAAAATTAAAAAAAAATAGCAAAACATTTTCCAGATGCCACCGTGTGGATTAGTGTTTGCTGTGACATGTGAACCATTCATGTGAATATCTACTCAGCACTTCCTCTTCATTCCAAGTCATTACCTGATTTTCCTCTCCAGCCTTCTCCATGTCTTCTTGACTTTTCACCCATTTGGAAATACCACTTTAATCTGGGCACAGGCTTATTTAGAAATCTTACATTTGATAGAGTTGTTAGCATTTCTGCTACCTAGGCAACAAAAAGATTATTCCGTGCTGACATCTTTTTACTTTTGGCCAAGTGAAAGCTAAAAATCTTTTAATAAACTTGTAAAAATAAAAGCCAAACTTAAATATATTCCTTTATCTCGAAGCCAAGAAGATGGGAGTATTAAGTGAACTGGGCTGCGTACGTGACCATGTTTTTTGGAAAAAGGAGAACCGGTTTGGAGAGAGAGAGAAGTTTGCATATCTCCAAAAAAAAAAAAAAAAAATCCTAAAACATCCTTGAAATTTCCTTCTGATTTTCAAAGTTTGATGAATCCCTTGAGGAGCAAACTGATTGATCATACACACTATATCCTGATTACACATAGGCCCGCATACACTGTTTCTTAGATTTTGAAAGCAATGCGTCCTATTTAGAAAACATGAAAGTATTGAAAATGCACGTAAGAATTCTAACTAAAGTACTCTACCTTAAGGACCTGTCATGGTTTGGATGTTGAATGTCCCTAAAGGTCCATGGGTTGAAGGCTTGGTCCCTTCAGAGCTGGGGCTTCGAGAAAGAGGTTGGATTATGAGGGGTCTGGCCTCAGCAGTGGATGAACCCATTGATGGATTAATAATTTGATAGAGTTAGCGGGAGGTGGTGGAAACTGTAGCGAGTAGAATCCAGTTTCTGGGAGTGAGTCCTTGGGAGGCACGCCCTTGCGGACAGTATTTTGTCCCTGGCCCCTTCTTCTCTCTGCTGCTTTGCTGTGACAAGCTTAGCAGCTTTCCTGTTCCACAGCCTTCTGCTGCTTCCCTCCACCTCGCATCAGGCCTGGGCCAATGGAGCCAGCCAGCCATGGACTGAAGCCTCTAAAACCAAGTCAAAATAAAGCTTTCCTCCTTCAAATTGCTCACGTCAGGAATTTTGGTCACAGGGATGAAAAGAACTGACTAAAATGGTACCAGAGATCATTTTGGTAGGATGAAGTTTTTACTTAAAAATTACTTAAAAAAAATTATATTGTGAATATTTACCAGATCATTAAACTTCTTTAGAATCAGAACTCCTCAGAACTATCGATGTACCAAAATCTAAACCATTCCAATAAAATGTCATTTCTGGTTTTTGATAGTATAAATAAACATAAAGAGCATACCTTTTTTTTTTTCATTTCTAATGACAGAATTCTAGGAGAGGCCTTGAGGTTTCTAGCCTCCTAAAAAATACTGCCAAATGCTCCCCCTCTTCACCCCAGGAAGACAGTAGCATGGGATACTCCCCTGGGTATTATACAAGAGCAGGCGCCTGACCTGTCCAACTCTATCCTTGAGTTGACAATTAAATAGGCTAAATGTGATGTTTACACATATGAGATTTGGGAGGAAATTGAACTTTCCCCCTTCTTTATTTACCATTTATACTTTCTCCATAAATTACTCACATATTTTTCCCATTTATTCTATGAAGTTGTTAGTCTTTTTCTTACAGATTCATAAAAATTTCTGGAAACAAATGTTACTTTTTGCCTGTCATCAGTGGCAAACAGTTTTCCAATTTTAGTGGTTTTGTTGTTGTTGTTATTAATTTTCTTTATATTGTACAAAATGATAGAGCTTTTGTTGTTGTTGCATTTGTTTTTGTTTGTTTGTTTTGATACTGGGGATTGAACCCAGAGGCACCCCACCTCCCAGTGACACCCCTAGACCTTTTTTTATTTTGAAACAGGGTCTTACTAAGTCGCTTAGTGTTTTGCTAAGTTGCTAAGGCTGGTCTCAAGCTTGTGATCCTCCTGTCTCAGCCTCCCAAGTGCTGGGATTACAGGTGAGCAGCACTGCACCTGACTAAGAAATAATAGCATTGATACACAGACTCTGCAACTTTACGTTTTCAAATCTGTTGGTCTTTTCCTTGACCAAAGGGACCTTGTCCTGAGAGTCGCCCTTGTTTTCTCCTTAAGTCAGTGTTGTTCCCTTTGCTGCACTCGTTGCATTCTTTAGACCCCTCTGGAACTAATGACGGTGTGCAACACCTAGGGTAAGGTCAGGACCAAGACTGTTGTTTTCTGCATTCCATTTACTGAGCGATCCATTCCTTCTTTTGTTTTGTGATATCACCTTTACCGAGTTCCAAGCCATTATAGATAATAGGATATTTTCTTTTCCAGGACTATTCTCCTTTATCAATCCGTACTTGTCCCAATACTGCTCTTAGCTAAAGATTTGCTGTCTAGCTTCTCTCCATGCTCAGAGTTACTCCTTCTCTTTGGCTTTTCTTGCCGCATTTTCTTTTGCTATTTTCATGGATTTATTCTTGCAGCAAAACTCTCAAAGGAAAAAAAAATCCCATTGAGAGTTTATTGGGTTGCATTAAGCCTAGAAATTAATGTGGGTAAAACTGAGATCTTTATAATCATCCACACAGACACACTGTATATCTTTCCATTTATTTAAGTCTTATTTTATGTTTCTTGGTATAGCTCTGTGGTATTTTCACAAAGGTCTGACACATTTCTTATTAAGCTCATATTTCTAGGTGTTTTATATTTCTGTTACTATTGTGAAAGAGATTTTTTTTCTCATTATATTTTCTGATGGTTGCTAGCATGTTTGAAACCTATTTAGACTTTTTTTCATTCAGCTTGCTGAACTCTCTCTTAATTATTTTTTAGCTGATTCTCTAGGATCTTTCTAAGTATATAATCATATCATCTGCAAATAATGATAACTTTGTTCCCTCTTTTCTAGTAATCACATTTCCTGTTTCAGTTTTCTGCTATAATCTAAAGTTATATAATAATATTGTACAATAGGGAAGATAATAGATATCCTTATTATTCCTGATGTTAATAAAAATGTCTTACTAGGCATGGTGGCACATGCCTATAATCTCAGTACTACAGGAGGATTGCTGGTGTGAGGACAGCCTCAGCAACTTAGTGAGATCCTGTTTCAAAATAAAAAATAAAATAGGGCTGGGAGTGTAGCTTAGAGGTCGAATGTCCCTGGATTCAATCCCCAATGCCAAAAAATAAAAATAAAAATGTCTCTGTTGCCAAGAGTGGTAGCATACACCCATAATCCAAGTATTCAAAACCAGCCTCAGCAACTTAGCAAAATAGAATATAATAAGGGCTGGAGATATAGTTCAGTGGTAGAGTGCCCCCGGGTTCAATTCTCAGTACCAAATAAATAAATAAGTCTCTGTTGGTATTTTTCCAATAAACAATGATATGGGCTGTTATTATAATATATCCTTCAATGTGTTAAGGCATTACTACTTTCCTAACCATAGGTAACAAAAGGATATCTTCTCATTGAAAATAATTACAATAATTTCATTACTACCTTCCAAAATTTAATAATCATGTGATTTTTTTTATTTGATCTATTTACATGATGTAACCAAACTGATATTTTCTACTCAGTTGTAACAGATCATTCTTTTCAAATATTCTTAGTTCAATTGGCTAGCGAATTACTGAGAATTTTTAAATATATTAGTTCTTTTCTTTTTATTCTATCTCTGTGAGGTTTTATCATCAGTAGTAATAATGATGTTTGGGATACTTTTGTAAGCTCATCTCATGTTTCACTGCACTAAATACATGAGTTTTCTCTTGTAATTCTTATATCAGTTTTACAGATTAGATATAGTAGTATCTGTATTTTACAGATAAGGAGTCAGGGTCCATAGGGTTCTTAACTTGGCCATGACCAGACAGCTTAAGAGGAGAGCCTGTCTCTACAGCTCGTCCTATGCAGCATTGAGGGCTTAAACATGAGCTGGGTCGCTTGCTACACTCTGGAATAAACTATGTAGAATAGAAAAATCTGCTTCTTCAAAGTATGAGACCCACTCATAGGAAGCAAAATGGTGCTGTAAAGTACACAAGCTTTGAAACCAGATAAATGTTGGTTGAAATTCTAATTCTGTCCATTACTTAGTAGCACTCAATAAGTAGAAGCTATAACCATTAGAAAAACATCTCACCCCAGATCCTCTGTGGACAACATTTTCCATTTGTACCTGAGTCTTTCTAATATTTTTTCCCACAGCATCCTGTTGTCCCAGGAAATTGTGTATTTTAGCTAGAAAACGAAAAGAATTTTTTTCATACTCATATGAGCCCAGCATGGTGGTACACATCTATTAGTCCCAGTACTTGAGATGCTGGGACAGGAGGATTGTGGGTTCTAGACCAACCTGAGAAACTTAGTGAGGTCCTCAGCAACTTAGCAAGATTCTGTTTCAAAGTGAAAAACATTAAAAGGGCTGGGAGTGTAACTCGAAGGTACAATGCCCCTGGGTTCAATTCCCAGTACAAAGAAATAAAAACAAAAACAAACAAACGAAACCCCACCATACTCCTGTATTATTCTTTATAGTCTTAACATCTCTATGTCCATTGTCATATCCCCTTTGTCCTTGGTATTTGTGTGTTCCCCCTTTATCTCAATTAGATTTTCTAGCATTTGGGTGGTGATTCTGCAAGTGGGTGCAGCTGGGAAAGGTGTACTCCTGGGGTGCGGCCTGGGGGGACTGTGCTTCTGTCCTTGAAACCCCTTGCTTACTCTCTTGCGTCCAGCTTCTGTGATGTGAGAGCAGACAAGTGCATCTCCATGCCTCTCAGACATTATTCATTCACAGGCCAAGAACTGGTGAGTTCCTATCCACTTGCTAGGCTCTATCAAATCCTTAAACTCTGTACCTAAGAGTTACCTTTCCTATTAAAGGGTCTGAGCAGCTCAGCCAGTTGAGTCATCGAAGTTGAGATAGGAAGCAGTGAATAGTTGTGCAGCGATTTGGCAAGAGTCTTGGAGGCGTTCTCTGAGCCTTCCAAGTGGAGCACGAACACCCAGTATTGGGGAGCCTCCTTCATCTTGGCCCAGGGCACCCCTCCTCTGTTGCAGTGCCGTCTTTCCTCATCCCTCTGCTCCAAACAGTGCGTCCTGCTGAATGTGGGGTTCTCCAGGAGTCCTGGTCTTGAGTGTGTCTCTAGTGACCCCACCTAGATATCGGACTCTCCCATGCTTCCTGGCTTTGCCTAAAGAGAGTAGCAGAAGTGTCCATTCCAGGAAAGAAGCCTCTTCATTTTATAAACCAGTGAACTAACAGGTCAAACAGCTGAGTGACTTCTTCTAGGAAACAAAGTGGTTGATGTGCTAAAAATAGGCATTGGTTGGACATACTGTTGAACACTTGGCTCTCTAAACTGAAGGACACCTGAAATGTGAATTCTGTTTGGATCACTTACTCACCAAGTGGCCTCAGGCAAGCTGCTTCACCTTCCTGAATCTTAAATTGGGAAGGAGAACATCTTCTTTGCCCAGTTGTTGTGGGGAGAAAGCATATAGCTGGGTGTGGTGGCTCATGCCTGTAATCCAAGTACTTGGGAGGCTGAGGCAGGAGGATCAAAGGCTGGAGGACAGCCTCAGCAACTTGGCAAGACCCTTAGCATCTTAGTGAGAACCTGTTTCAAAATAAAAAATTTAGCCAGGTATGGTAGTGTATGCCTGTAAAACTTGTACAAGTACTTGAAGATAGGAGGATCACAGGTGTGAGGCCAGCCTCTGCAAGTAGTGAGACTCATCAACATAGTGAGACGTTGTTTCAAAATAAAAATAATAGGGATTGGGGTGTAGCTCAGAGGTAGAATGCCTCTGGGTTCAATCCCCAGTACCACAAAAAAATAAAAGGAAAAAAATCTTAGCCCGGCATGATGGTATTCACCTGTAACCCTACTACTTAGGAAGCTGAGACAGGAGGATTGCAGGTTTGCAGTCAGCCTCAGCAACTTAATCGGGCCCTCCACAACTTAGTGAGACCCTGTTTCCAAATAAAAAATAAAATGGGGCTGGTGGTGTAGCTCAGAGATAGAATGGCCCTAGACTCAATCCTCAGCTAAAAAACAAAAAGCATACAAAATATCCGAAGCACAACATTTAACTTTAGGACCCCACATGTCACATGTCTTTTTTTTTTTTTTTGCGGTACTGGGGATTGAACTCATGAGCATTCTACCTCCGAGCTATACCCTCAGCCCTATTTTTTATTCTTTATATTGAAACCGAGTCTCACTAAGTTGTGGAGTGCCTCACTAGGTAGCTGAGGCTGGCCGAGAACCCAGATCCTCTGGTCTCAGCCTCCCGAATGCTGGGATTACAAGCATGCGCCACCACGCCCGGCTCCCACATGTCTTTTAATTTTATTATTTTGCCTCTTTCTACAAGACTGGTGTCTCCTTGAAAGCAGGCTGTATGCTGATCCCGTATTCTATACTTTCTGATATTCTCCATAACACATAGCACGGTGCAGAGCGAGCAATGGGAGCTTCGGAAACACCTTTAGTCCTTTATATTGTTTCATTAACATTGACAACTTAAATGAAAAGCCTTGTTCTCTGGAAGAACAGCACTGACTTACAAGAACAATGAGCCGAAATCTATTCTCTGGTTCTCTCCATCCTTACTTTTCTCCCCGTTCCTGTCTGTTGTTTGCCTTCCCACACGTGACAATGTATTGTGTAAACAAAATGTTAGAAATGAATGAGAATCCTAGTCTATCAGAGGGTAGCGTTATTTTAAAAATATATAAGGAACTTACCTAATTTTGATCTATGAAAAACAATTAAGTTCTTCTCAAATGCTAATTTATGCCTTAGTATAAAAACTCTAGATAAAACAGAACTAAAAAGATTTTCGGACTCCTGCCAGAGGGCAACTTCCAAGTTTTCTTTGGCAGCAGGCCACTGACAGGGTGAGGACAAGTTCATGATTTCGCATTGTGTGAAGTCACATGTACAAAGTCCTTTTGTCCGAGTGGCCTTGTCATGTGACACTGCTAAATTCTTCACTCGGCCTTCTAATCACATCCAGCGCGTCATACCACTTGAAGCAATTTTTTTTTTTTTTTTTTTCAGTACTGGAGATTGAACTCAGGGGCATTCTACCTCTGAGCTATACCCCCAGCCCTATTTTTTATTCTTTATTTTGAAACAGGGTCTCACTAAGTTGCGGAGTGCCTCACTAGGTAGCTGAGGCTGGCCTCGAACCCGGATCCTCCGGTCTCAGCCTCCCAAATGCTGGGTACTAGAAACAATTTGACAGCTGATTAATAGAAGAGATCTCAAAGGAACCACCAGTTTGTGAAAATCGGACTGTGCCTGGCAAACCCAGCGCAGAGCTCCGCAGAGCTCGCTGGGAGCCCTCCCAAGACGCAGGAGATTCAAACGAGGGGCCTAAGCGGTGAGCCAGGCGCAGTGGTGCACCCCTGTGATCCCAGTACTTGAGAGTCGAGACAGGAGGGCCGCAGGTTCAAAGCCAGAGTATGGTAGCTGATTAAGACTCTGTTTTAAAATTTAAAATGTTAAAGGGCCAGAAATGCTACTCAGAGGTGGAATGCCCCTGGGTTCAGTCCCCAATTACACACACACACACACACATAGTCAAAGTTGCTGGGAATGTAGCTCAGTTGGTAGAGCACTTACCTAGCATGTGTGTAGCCCTGGGTTCAATCCCTAGTACTGGAAAAAAAAAAAAACTAAATGGTCGGCCAGGCATGGTGCACATGCTT